>JAKLNL010000091.1:0-33002 GCA_022814505.1 Talaromyces liani
TGATCCAAAGGTCTGTCATAAACTGTATGTTTCCATATGGACTATAAACTTGATTAAAACAAACAAACAAACAATAATATTTATAATAAGCCTATATTACTAATATTTAATCTACTTAACTAGGAGCTATTTTAAATCAGAAAATTTTAAACTATTAAATATCTTATTATTAATAATATAAATATCTATTATCCTACTTAGAGTAACCCTAGTACTAAAATTAATAATAAGAGTACTAATCTTCTTAAGATTATAAATTATTATAAACTAGAGCTTGCTACTAAAGAGAGTATTATAATATAAAAATATAACTAATTAAAATCTATAATTAATTTAATATTTTTTATCTATAAATCTTTTTAATTACTTTATTCTAATTGAATACACTAATACTATATAATATAATTCTAACTACTAGCTAATCTATATATAGATTAATATTTAAATATTAGCTAATAAACTACTATTATATTATAATTAAAAAGCTATTAATATTAAGAAACTTACTAAGATATTGAAATAAAATATAGTTATTCCTAATCTTATAAATACTTTTAAATCTTATATTAAGCTTACTACTATTATATTTATAAGCACTCTCTAGTATATAATTATAGGAGCTATATTATAGGTAAATTCTAATACCTAAAGTAACCCTAATTTTATATCTAAATATAAATATATAATGAAAATATATTATTATTTATACTAACTATATTCTAATCCTTATAATCTTTAGATCTAATATATATATTATTATATATATAATAAAAAGAAATAGCTTATAATAAATGCTTAAAGCTAGACTACTACTATTATATTTAGAAAGCTATTAAAAAGAGCCTATAAAGACTTTAAAAATTAGCTAAATAAGTATATATATATATATATAAAGTATCTATAAATTAAGAATTATATTAATATTAATACTAGCTATAAGGAACTCTATAGAATTAGTGAAAGCTAAATAAAATAAAGCTTCTTAATAAAATATTCTTTCTAGTAATTCTAGAGGCTAATTTAGTAGATATTAATAATATTATCTATCCTAAGCAGCTATTATTCCTAAAAATTAAATATTATAAAATTAATTATATAATCTAATTTATATTAGTAGATAAAGTTTTTAGAGATAATAATATCTCTAATAGCTTCTAGTATTAAATTATAGATGTTCTAGCTATAATAGATATACTTTATAAAATTAATAATATATATATTTAAACTAGCTATAATCTATTTTATTTTTAAAAATTAATTATAATTATACTTTAGAAGAGTAGTAAAGATTATAATTATTAAATTTCTAAATTATACTAATTAATTGCTTTACTTAATATACTTAGTAAATTCCTAGAAGTAATTATTATATATAGAATTAGTTATACTATAAAAGTTAAAGATTTATTCTTATAAAGCTATCTAGAAGGTTAAAAAGAAATATTAATATATTATACTATTTAAATTATTCTAGATTAGATATAGTATATATAGAGTAAAGGATTTAAAATTATTTTTATACTACTACTAGATATCTTAAAAGCTTATAATAATATCTACTATATATAATTACTATATAATATATAGAAATAATACCTTAACTACTTTATATTATAGATAGAAGAGTTTCTTATAAGATAAAATATATAAATTAAGATTTTAGAAAATATCTTAAAAGTAATTCTAATACCTATAAATATCCTATAAGGCTTACTAATTTTACTTATTCTATATCTTATTTATAATTTAGATTTAATTAAAGATTATATAGATAAGACTAACTATATATTAAGTAATAGATAGATAGATAATATAGGAATAATAGCTATAGACTATAGTAAGAATAAGATTATTAAAAAGCTTTAATAAATAAGTATTATAGTAGACTAATAGGCTTTATATTATATATCTATTTTTAATAAGAAAAAATATTAACTTATTTACTTTATAAATCCCTAGAGTAGTATTATACTTTATTTATAATTAATTATATCATAAAATAATATATAAAAAGAAGTAAGTAAGGTAATTAAATATTTTAAAATTTAACTTAATTTAGAACTTATATTTAATATATACTATAAAGAAGTAATAGCTAAAGTAAGCACTAATCTAGAAGTATTATAAAGACTAGTAAGATCTATATAAAGAGTTACTTTTAACTCTATATAGAGAATCTATTAAGTAATTATAATCCTTATAATCCTATAAATATTATATAAAGCTATAGTATAATATTAACTAAAAATTATAATAAAAATATAACTTATAGTAATAATATATAATTTTATAAATATTTAAAAATAGATAATGTATCTTATTAGTAATATATTCTATATTATAATAGTAGAAGTACTTAATATTAAATTATTTATACTTTTAATCTGACTATAATTAAACTAACTTATTAAAATAATTATAATTTAAATCTATATAGATCTAGTATATAAGATTTATAAAGATATACTCTTATATTATACTAACTAAGAGTTTATACTTAATAGTTATACTCCTATAGAGGCTTATATTTAGATAAAAAGTAGATATCTTTATATTTCCTTAAGAACTCTAGTAAGAGAATAAGAGAGTTATAAAATATATATTTAATTACTATAGTAAGAGCTTTTAAAAGTTATAATTAATAAATATAAGGTTATAGGTAAGATATATAATTATATAATTAAAAAAAATTTTTATATATTAGTATATACTAATAGAAGTAGCTACTAAGACTTTATTAATATATTAATAATTATTTCTTAATTCTAATATTAAATAATAGAATATATTAGTATAGAAGAGATACTAATAATATATATAGTAAAAGCTTATAGAATTAGATTTATACTTAGTATATTACTATAATTTATAAAGAATAATATATAGCTATAGAAAGTAGCTATTTTCTTAAATACTTAATTAATACTTTAAATAATTCAAGAATAGTCTTAGGATAGACTTATATCTAGGATTATATTAATTTATATTAGGAATATATAGATAATAATATTAATATTATTCTTTACTAGATTCTAAATTATAAAGAAGTTCTAAGTAATAAAATAGTAGATTAGGCTGCTAAATAGTAGTAGTAGTAGCATTGATACTGGCTGTAGCTAGCTAAGTTCTAGAAGCTGCTATCCCAGGTGTGCCTGAGCCTGTAGGCATTAATATAAAAGTAGCTTAGCTACCAAGGCGCGCCGCAGTGTGAGCTATAAAGAATATAAATAATATAAATAAAATAATAAATATAAAATAATCAAACAAAGTAAAATAGTTAAAGAGTATAATTATATATACTAGCTCTCCTATATATTAACATCCTTAATTTCCTACTTCTACTATTCTCACATTTACCAACTTATACTAATATAAGCACCTATATGTTATATGTGCTAATATAGGTTTAATCCTATAAATTGATTATATAAATGTATATATTAATTATATATTCATCCCTAGTATATAGATCTTTACTATTCTGTATATTTATATCTCTATTTTTACTCTATATATCCTTATTAACTAGCTCTAACTTAGGTATTAGCCCTAGGCTTATATTAGTGTAGTTATTAATCTTTATAGGTGAATAAGCAGACCTAGCACTTATATCACCTACTTATATAATAATAGTATATGTTTCTACATCAATATTTTATTTATTTAATTCTTATACTTTATATATACCTATTACTTTAGGATCTATATTATTAAACTAAGCTAATAATCTTATATCACTAAAGAATTATATAATTATAACTATAGTTAACTTTTTACTAAATAGTGCCTGCAGATTTATTATTTATTATAATCCCTTAATTTAATTCTATATAAGATTATATTTATTAGTATAAAATAGGCAGTCTAGTATAATATATTTAATAGTTTGGCTAGAAAGACTATAGATACAGTATAGATTCTTATGCTTGTTGATCTACCAAAGGTAGTGCTTTAATACTAATTATTCTATGTGTACTTAGATTAAAATCAATGACGTGGTTTTGCGCAGATATAACCAATATTAGAGATTACTCTTAGAAGGCCGCGGAATCAGCTTCTTTATAGGTTTTCTACTTTTTGACCAATCCTATGTCTTTTCTTAGACCTTCTTTGTGTTATGTTATATCTAGTGCTTAGCTATAGTACTAAGTATAATCTAGTTCTTAATATCATCTAGTATAATTTATTAATATGCACCTATTATAGTAGCATGTTTTGTAGCTTAATCTATAGCCTTATTCCCTAGGATTCCTTTATAACCTAGAATCTAGTGAAGAATAATATTAATCTTATTTTCTATATATTCCCAGTACAAATTAATATAGTCCTAGATATAAATTTATCCTAAGACTATCTATAGGTTCTAAATTACTTGAAGCACTAGCTAACTATCTAAAAAAATAGCTACTTTTTAAAGCTATAAGTTATTCTCTATAAACTATATCAATATATATAATCTAAATCTAATTTTATAAGCCTCTACTGCATATACTATTAATATATCCTCTATCCTAATATACTCCATTTATTATTACTAGAATTAGGGAATAACTATAGACATATTAATATAGTATTAATAGCTACTACTATTAGTATATACTAATATATATATATTCTCTTTAACTATACTATTATATACTATAATTATTATCTTATACTTATTAATTATAATAAATAGAGGTTTTTACTATAGTAGTTAGATATATATCTTATAACTCTTTTATTCACCTACTAGAGTTCCTAGAGGAGTATAGAAGCATCTACCTATTTTCTAAGTATAAGCTTCTATTAAAGTATAACTACTAAGTATAAGCTCTTAGTCTAAATAATATAAGAATATGCCCTTAAGAATAATATAAATTAGCTTTATATAGATTTAAATAATAATAGCCTTAATAAGCTAGTCCAGTTAATATTATATTAGAAGAAAGAATAATTTTATATTAAGTATTTTTACTGCTATAGTATAGAATATATTACTAATTAGACATGCAGCACATTTTTAAATATTAGTAAATTCCTATATAATCTTATTAAGTTGAGCCTTTATTATAATCCCTAGTTAATACTATACTGTAGCACTATATAACATCTAGGGAATAATAATAGCCTAGTAAATACACTGTATTAAACTAAGAGTGACTCCCTATATAGACCCTATTAATCCTCTTAATACCTCTAAACTAATACCAGCTTTGGCAACTGCTTTATTCTAGTGAGTATTAAATATAAGCCCTGAATCAAGCTAAATATTAAGATATTTAACTATATTACTTACCTCTTTCTATATACTATCTTATAATGTGATTAATTATAAATTAGGTATAATATTATTTTATGGATTTATAAAGTAAATAAGTTAATACTTTTTCTTATTAAATATAGAGATATGGTATAAAGCCTATTAGTCTATATTAATACTAGTATATTAAAGCTTTTTAATAGTCTTATTCTTGCTGTAGTTAGTAGCTATTATTCTAATATTATCTACCTATTTACTTATTAATATATGATTAGCTTTATCTATATAATCCTCAATCAAATCTAAATTATAGATAAGGTAGAGGATTAGTAAGATTAGTAAATCTTAAGGAATGCTTATTAGTATAGGAATTAGTTTTAATATGCCTTCTAGAATTTTGATTTATATATTTTATTCTATAAGAAAAGCTTCTACCTATAGTATAAAGTAGCTAAGTTATTGCTTCTATATATTATAAAGTAATCTTATATAGTATATATTATTATATATATCTAATACATCTAATAGAAGTATAGAAATAATTTTAAATCTTTTACCTTATATATGTTAGATATACTCTAAGATAATTTAAATAGTATAATCTATTAATATTCCCTTCCATCTATTAAGATAGCCTTTTAGGAGTAGCCCTTCTATTTCTATTGTATAGCTTATTCTATATATAATAATAGCTTTAAGGAATTTACTAAGTGTGTTGAGTAGAGTAATTAGTTAATATACTTTAAGTATATAATAGTCCTGATTCTTACTGCCCTTATAAAGAGTGACTATAATTAAATATTAAAAATATAATAGATTATAGCTAGTTTAAATATATATATTATAGATTTTATAAAGTATATTAAGCACTACAGGGATGCTAATAATTTAATACTATAAGCTATTTAATATTATATCTTAGCTAAGGGCCTTATTAGGTGGTATAGAGTAAATTATATATTTAATCTTATATTAGGGTATCTCTAGAAATAGGAGCTACTTAGGATATATAGTATTGTCTATATCTATTAAATTAGCCTCTAGAATTGCTAGAAAAAATACTTTATAGAGAAGCTTTATTTTAGCTTCTATTAACTCTACTATCTGGTCTCTAGATTTAAATATTAATATTACTCTTGATTTATAGAGACCTTTCTATATATATACCTATTTAGCTAACTGCTAGAGGTTTTAAAAGTCTCTTTCTATAGCTTCCTAGACATATTAGTAATAGCTAAATCTTAAGAACTTACTTATAAGCTATTTCTTCTTATTCTAAGTATATAGATAGATATACTAGATCTATAAATTATAAGTATTTAAATATATATAGTATAGATAGTGATATATTTTAATTACTTCTTAATATTTAGGTATAAAATTAGGGTTACTCTATTTACTAGGATACACCTATAGAACTAACTTCTTAATTGCATAGCATATTATGCTAGTGAACATAATAGTAGTAAGCTTAATATAGGATTTAGATACATTTATAAGATCTAGAATAATAAGATTACATTCTAATATTATAATAAGTTTCTTAAAATCTATAGCTTTCTAATTACAGCATACTAGGGGTTCATTAACTAGCGTTTAAATGTTAATCTAAGTATAGATTAGCCAATAGTTAGAGTTATATTATATAGTATTAGTATATTCAATTAGGATAAGGCAGTAGAAGAGGCTTATAGATAGGAATATAAGATTAATTATTAACTTAGATTAATTATATTCTTATATTACAGTGCCCTCCTCTATAGCAAGCTCTAATTTATAATAATCTATAATTTCTAGTAATTTAGTGCCTTTATCATTGATTTTAGTGCTAGGGCTACCCTAAGCAGGATGGTATATATTTATATCCCTAAGAATAAGATACTCAATCATTTAGGAATATCCCAATTAAGTAAGTTCCCAGTTAAAAAGATTGAATATTGGCGAATTGGGCTTATTATAGATATTATGAATGTAGAGATTGTGGGTTTACTTACCACAAAGGTGTTAAAAATGAAGAATCTAGTAATCAGGGGATATGACAGTGTGTGTCTATTTAGTGGGATCAATTTTCTTATTAACATATAGTACTATACACACTCATTCTCTATTAATCAATTTTGGATAAAGTAATTAGTAGGTGAAATATATAGATTAATATATTATATTATTATACTTATTCCTCTACAGTTCTTGAATTACAATTATAGAGGCTTTGAGTATGGTAGGGTTATAGAGAAATATAGCCATGACTTTATCTTTTAATTTATGTATATTATACTGCAGTATTTTAAATAGTATTATATCTACTATTTATTAATTAGATTAGAGGATAAGTATATTAATATTCTACCACCCTTATCTTCCTCCTTAATTAGAGGATTCTAGGGATAGTAGCTTTATTTATACATGAATTGAGATAAGATTTTGAGGTGTATATCTGAATTAAGCTCTCTACTATTAATCTTATAGAAGCTAGTAGTGCTATTTAATATAATTTAGCTATTATTATTAAAGTATATATTCATTTCTAGAAGAGATAGTAATAGTATATTATTAAATAATTAAGATCAAGAATACTTATAGTAGCATTACTCCTAGAGAGGCTATTCTAAATTATTATATATATTTATATCAATATCTAGGCCTCACAAGCATACTAATTTGCGCATTACTAGCACTATTAATAGCAGGTTAGTGTTATAGAGCTATACTAGATTAATTATTATTAATAAACTTAATTAGCTTACTATAAGTATAATATTATTATATTTATAGGATATTATTTCTCTATTATTATTAGCAGATAATTTAGACTTTAGAGGATATCTATAAGGCTATTTCTCCTTCACACTACTTAGTTTAAATAGGATTAGCTCTACTAGTCTATAACCTAATATTCTTAAAGCTATATAGGATATTATTAGCATCTTATATATAGCAGATAGCTTAATTATTACTATAGCCTCTATTTCTAGTTCTAATTCTTATATATTAACTAGCTTAAGAACTAGTTCCAGAATTAATTCACAGGCTAGTTCCAGGGCTGGTTCGTAAGTTAGCTCTAGAGCTAGTTCTAGAGCTAGCATTAATATTGCTTCTATTACATTTTATAAGGTTTATTGTGTTTTCTTACCCTTAGCTATAGCTTTCTTAGTAGTGATAGTCTTTTTTAGTGCTTACTTCTTTACTACTATAATCTTTGCAGCTTTACTAGATATTAGCTTAATATTTTGTTATATTAATCTTTCTTATAGATACTAAGAAATATAATATTTACTAATATTTAATATAACTACCTATTATATATAAGCAGTCTCCTTTTATCATACTTTATAGTTATTACTTATAGCCTTATAAGAATCTTAGTAGTTAGTATATTTAGCTATTAATATACAGCTATCTTTAGAAGAATATTCCTAGATTAGATATACCTCTATATAAAGCTTATAGTGATATTTTAGTTTAAGACACTAAGCATATATATATCTATATTTTTAATACTTTTTATATATCTTTATCCATCTATTCTTGTAAAAGGACTAGTTAGAGAGAGAGTAGGATTTCTAGACTATTCCTCTATATAGTATATTATTTACTACTACTAAGCTGGTAAATTTAATAATTAATAATCCTAAGTAGCTCTATAGCTTTATTAATTATCTAATATATATAATTTTGATCTTAAATCCCAGTATTGCCTATTACCTATTATAAGTAATAAGCTCTGCCTTAAATTCCTTACTTATATCTATATTTCTTGCTAGTATCCTATTAATTATAATTCCTTATATTAGAACCTATATGTATACTAATTCTTTAAATATATAAATCTAACTAATATAATACTAGTAGAGAATCTCTACTCCTATAGTACTCCTTACCTAGAGGCTAATATCACTAGATAGAAGTGGTTATGTAGTAATAAAGGTATATCCTATAAGAGATAGGCTTAGAGTACTCTTTGCTACTAGAGCCCTGGCTTACTTTATACACTTTATAATCTCTACTAGCTAGAGCTTCTTAATATTATACTAGTCTAAATTATTATAAATCTTTATAATAATTTTATAATCTATACCTAGCTCTGCATGGCTGACTCTAGAGGTAGATAAGACTATACTTTAGGATTAAGATAAGACTATATTATAGATAGTAGCTTATTATACTTAAGCTTAATAAGCTTTCTAAAATATAGTAGAGTTACTAGTCAATCCTATAATTACACTAGAAGCTATTTACTCTATAGTTATACAGATTATAATCACATCAATCTAGACCCTCCTAAGAAGCTCCTTAAATTTAGTAATCATCTTCATATACTCACCTTAGAAGGCTGCGTAGATCTTGACCTACTATATAAAGCCTTTTACAATAAGGCTGTTTATTAGATTATTAGGATATTTATATAATTATTATAGCATAAGATCTATTAGCTCTACAAGTTATTCTATCCATATAAATCTAGCTTGTAAGAGCTCATATATATAATTATTATTTAGTGTAGTACTTGCTTAATGATTGATATATTGGTTGATTTGTTGTAGTATTAATATTAATATTATAGTTACATTATGAACATCTTATAGAACATGATTTTCACCCAACAAAGATGTTGCAACTACACTCGCAGCCATTGCTACAGTCTTACCTAGTAAAACTAGGATCGATCGATAGCTCTAGCTTCGAGGAATAAACTGGTAAATTTACAGCCGTTTCCGGCCGGATCTGGGCGCGCAATTTCAAAAATTCGATTCACGCGGAGAGAGATGTTGATTAGGCTGCTAAATATACTATACTTTAAAGTACTTATTATTAAATTATATTTAATAATATTAAAAATTAGACTATATTTAGTATAGTAGCTAAGTACTAGATCTAATAAAAGAAAAAGAAAGTATAGCTAAAGAGTTAAGATAAATAAAAAAGTAAGAAATCTATTAAAAAGCTAGTACTAAAGTTATCTTATAGTATTCTTTAATATTAGTTATATTTCTATAAAGCTATATTATTAATTTTAATTTAGATTTATACTAAGTATATTATATTAAAATATTATCTTTAGTATATTAACTAATATAATAATCTCTTCTATCTATATAGCTTAGATAGCTAGTTAATTAAGTATATTATACTAGATTACTTATTATATATAGATAAATAAGATCTTATATAGATATAAATTAAAAGATTCTAATAGATAATAAATCTATAAATATTACTAGATAAGAAAAAGGCTATAGTTATAATTATATAATTTATTTATAATATAGGAATGCTAGTATAGTTTATAAGTATTAATACTAAAGTAATAGGTATCTATAAATAAGAATTAATTAAATAGGATACTAAGCTTAAAATATATATAGATATATAAATAGATAATATAAATACTAGGTCTATTTATTTATTAGTAATAACTAATAATAGTATTAATATAAGCTTTAGATTGAAGTAATTAAATAAGCTAGTTAATAGAGATATGCTATAAGAAGAGGATAATAGAGAAATAAATATACTAGTTAGTAAGGATTTATATATTAGAGATATATGAATTAATATAATATATACTTATATAATTAATTTATAGGATTAAATATATATTAATATATTTAATAATATAATAGTATTTATATTAATATATATTAGTAATATATAAGAATAAGGATATTAAAATAATAAGAAGTTGAAAAATATAAAGAAGTTAGGTATATATATTTATACTATTTAATTAATTATTATATATATTTACTATTTACTGTATTTAATTAGTTTATATTTGTTTATTTTATTTATATAATTTATATTTTTTATAGCTTACTTCACAGTATACCTCCTATAGCTATGCTATATCTTTGTTATTAATACCTACTAGCTTGGGCACACCTAGGATAGTAGCTTCTAGATCTTAGCTGCTTTAGCTAGTATCAATGCTACTACTACTACTACTACTAGATAATAATATTATCAAAGTATACTATAATAAATTTATCAAGAAACTTAATTAATATATAACTTATTTAAATAATCTTATATTTATTAGGAATATTATTTTCTAGATATCTTCTTTAATAGTTCTAAGATTATAATAATTTTATTAGATATTAAAACCAGTTATAATATTTACTCTTTATAAAAGATCCCTTTTCTATTCTTAATGTAGTGCTTTATTTATATTATTAATTATTTTACTATTTAATATTTAATAATTAATAATTATTTATTTAGTTCTATTCTTTTTAGATATAAATATTAATCTATTTAATACTAGTCCTTATCTTTTATATATATATTTTATAACTAAGACTTCTCTAATACATTTATTTTCTAATTCTAGCTAGTCTTTTAATTTATATTATTACTTAACTAAGGGTAATATAAATCCTAATTTTAATAGTATTTATACTTTATATTTTTTCTTATAGTTTAGTAATTAGTATTCTTTTTTTATAAATAATTTAATAAAGTTATAATATTTCTTAGGTAACTTTATAAGTACTTCTTTTATTTCATATTTATATAGTTTCTTAGGGTTTAATTATATTATAACTTATTATTCTAGTTACTTCTATCTTATTTTATTTGCTTATTATCTAATAGATTATATTACCTTCTATACCTTTAATTTATCTAAGCTAATATTAATCCTTAGCTCTATTTATAGAAGGTTATTCCTTAATCCTTTTTATAGGCTTATAATTTTTTTATATTCTTCTAACTTAGTTTATAGGATCTAGTTATTAATTAAGACTATTCTAGTTATTTAATTAATAACTAGGTTTTATTATTATAACTATAGTATTCTTAGCACTATATTATATCTAGTTATTACTATAATATCAAATAAAAGGATTATAATATAAAATTTAGATTTTAATAATAATAGTTCTATCTTTATTTAGTGTTCTTATATTATAAACTTTCTATTAATTCCTATAATACTAATCTATTATATTATTTTATACTATTTAATTTATAGCTTTATTATAACTTTAGAGCTTACATAGTTGCTAGTAGCTTCTAAATTAAATAAGATTTATAATCTCTTATTATTAACTTCTATTAAAATAATAATAATTTAATATCTTAGGTTAATTATAGCTATAATTAAGTGTTTTTTCTAATATTAATCTATATAACTTTATACTACTTAAGCATATTCCTTTAAATAGTTTTTAAAAAGTCTATTATAATAATCTTAGTAAAATACTATTTAGTATTTATTTTAGAATAAGCTTAAATATACTAAATATCTATTTTCTATATATATATATATTAATACTTTAGATTTTCTTAGAGATATATATATTTTAATTATAAAGTAATACCTAGTATTTTTAGAAAGTATTAATTCATTTTCTTACTAAAGTAGTAGAATTTATATCTATTATTATAATAGATTATTTAATATATTTTATTATATATAGATCCTACTAAATTTAGATAATATACATAGATATAATTTAGTATATATTTTAATTATCTATTATATAATATTTAAATTTAAGATTTATTTATAAATCATTACTAGAATCTTATTACTATATTTATATTTTAGGTATTCTTAATATATGTATTTATAATATTTCTTATATCTATCTATATATCCTTTCAAAGTATATTAAGATTCTTTTTAGTAAATTACTTTTATAGGTATATAATTATATAGGTTATTTTCTTAGCTTTATAATTTTTTAATTTCTTCTTTAGTAATCTATATATTATTATAGCTTTAATTACTTTTATATATTTCTTTATTGTAGATTACCTTATTAGTATAATTACTTTTTTAAATATAGCTTAGTTTACTTATAAGACTATTAATCTATTTCTTAATTCTTTTATAGAGGTCTAGATAGGGTTTCTAGTTTTAATATAAGAATACCTAACTTATTATCTTTTTATTACCTTCTTATAATACTAATTAAGAATAAAATAATTTAATTAATAAGGAATCTTTATAGTTAGTATTTTTATTATTATTTCTTAGTTTTTTCTTACTTAATAGCTTATACCCTCTAGATATCTCTTTTATAAGTAATTATACTTATATTTTATAACTTTAGTTATTTTTTAAAATTATATAGTAAGTATCCTTAGACATCTCCCTCCGCGTGAATCGAATTTTTGAAATTGCGCGCCCAGATCCGGCCGGAAACGGCTGTAAATTTACCAGTTTATTCCTTGAAACCAGAACTATCGATTGATTCTAGCTTTACTAGGTGAATCGCTGGCAATAGTAGAGGGGGTAGTTACAACACTTTTAACAGGTAAAAATCTCATTCTATAGGGTGTTCGCGATATAATCATAACACCATAATAAATCAAGTAATTTATCAACTAAGCAAATATTATACTAATTAGGGATTAGATTCATAATATTCTATAATTTAGATTTATATAGATAGAGCAACTAGTAGAGCTCATAAACTTAATATTATAATAACTATATAAATATCTAAGTAATAAGATAAATAGCTTTATTACTAAGGGCTTCATATAGAATATTAAAATCTTTATATTCTTATATAGTAAGTGTATGGACATACTCAAGGATTTTAAAAGACTGCTTAAAAAGGTCTAATAGGATATTAATATAATCTATATAATAATAGATCAGACAGCTTCAAGCCTTATTATAGGAATATTAAGTGACTCTATACTTATCTAGAGGGTTCACTAGATATAGATATAGTAAGCTACTATACAAAGCATAGCCTTATCTTAATCCTAAAGAACTACTAGTTTGTTTACCCCTAGTGTCCCCTATGCTGAGCTAGGCATAGATTATAAGATTATTATTAAGATTTGTAATAATAGAGACCATATAGTAGCTAAAAAGATATAACTAGAGGATATTATAAAGAAGGTTAAATAAGCTAGGGTTTATATAGCAAAGAGTACTCTAAGCCTGCCTCTAGCAGGTTATATCTTTATTACTATATAAAAGCTTCTTTCTAGTGATATTAGCCTACAGGTAAAGATTACTATAGGAGTAGAAGTCTTCTAGAAGCACTATAATAGCTAGATTTATATATTTAAAAAGTCTATATATATATATATCCTAATATAGGATATTATTATTGATAGTATACTAGTGAGATTAGTAGATAACCTAAGCAAAGAATTCAAGTAGGAGCTTATTGCTATTAATATTAATTAGGAACTAGGGGGATTTAAGATTAAGATCACATATATTAGCTAGCTTATAAGACTAAAAAACTACTCTAGATTACTAATCATTAAGTTTACTAATCTAGTAATAGCAAATAACGCCTTGCACAAGGGGATAATTTAGCATTCCTATTCCTTCACTAATAAGCCTTATTGCAAAGAAGGATAAATGAAGATATATAAGAAGTACTAAAAATATAGGTATATATAAGCTTAGTATCTAAATCCTAAATATTATTATATACTTTATGCAAAGAAGTATCCAATCTAGGAATATCTTTCTAAAGAGAGTAAGGATTTAAGACTAAAATATACTAACTATAGTAGTTCTCACAAGGCTATGAGCAATAGCTATAAGATCTAGAAGAAAGAAATAAAATATATATATTAACTAGTTAATATTAATTAAGAGAACTATTACATTCCTTAGTATTTATAAGAACAAATAATATAATAGAGTATTGATCTAATACCACACAAAGCTGCTTAAATTTAAGTAATAAATAAAGGTAGTAAAAGGACTATAGTAATAACAATAGCTATAAAGTATAGTAAAAAAACCTAATCAGCTAAAGTAATAATTATACTAACTAGCTAACTAATAACTATAGTATTAATTACTAGTATTAAAGTAATAAAGCCTATTTTTATTCCTACTCCTACACAAGAAATCACTCTAGCACTAGAAATTATAGTATAGTCTATTAAGACTGTTAGGTCAAAACTCCGCCCAAAGGCAACACCAAAACACACACACCAACACACCAAAACACTAAACAATTACACCCGAAGGTGACCCATCCACCAGGATTTCAAAAATCGCAAGCATCTATAGTCTATACAAACTGTCAGTAACAATTAATATATATTAATAAAGATATATTAGCCTATTCAATATACTAGCTGCAAGTAAATTTCCTCTAAATAATTAGCCATAAGAGTATAATTATCTGTAATACAACATACCTGGTTAAGTATTATAAGGACTTGCTGTTAAAGGTCTACTATATAACTAGTAATAAGTCTAGAGTACTCTCTATAGTATATAGGTGCTACTATATAATATCTATTAGATATGTATTATATAGGTTGTAAGCTAAGTAATCTACTTTAAATTAGGGTCTTATACAGTCTGATAGGGTAATAAAAGATAGTAAACTATCTCTGAACTACCTTAGAGCTAGTGGGTATATTAGTATCTACCTTTAACTTATTACTATAGATAGGAGTTGTTAGCTTGGTATGAGGATTAATAGACTTCTATTACTTATACTTTATTACTATATTAAAAGCCTATATTAAAGTATCTAAACCTCTAGTACTAGAGGTGGCTATATTAATAACCTAGTATATTAGAGCCTCTTACTTTAAGGGACACTATATATAGTTAGTTTAATACTACTATATAATAAGGAAGCATAGTATATAAAGGTCAAGAGATAAGAAGATATAGGGGAGAAGGGAAAGTATTATATATAAAGAATAATTAATAGTAAATTATACTATAATATAGTTATGAGCTGCCTTCTTCAGGTGAGTATAGTAAGAATATTTACTACTAGGCTAGTAGATATAGATAAGAGCTTTAGTAAAGCTATTATTAAGAGTATTTCTTAATAGGTAAAGGTATTACTAGCAAGATAGACTAGTAGTAGTTATTCTCTTGTGCTTATAAGTACTAATAGAGGGATAAAGAGTGATAGGAGGCTCTTTAGGGGATAATACTATAATAATAGAGTAGATATAATCTATATATGAATGTTAACTGCTATAATTATAAAATAATAATATAATAATATAAAGCATAGTAGAGAAGGTTAATTAAGACTTTATAGGGATTGTACTTACTTTTATAAGTCTTATAGGCTTAATAGGTATTAGCTTAATATGCTGTATAAGTAGTACTATAAGAGTAATTAATAGAAGCTATAGTGATTTGAAGGTTGTTTATATATATAAGTTAGCTAGTAAACATGTGTAATAATATAATAAATAAAGCGGAATTTGATTGAATAGTGGACTTGATAGTTAGATGGATTTGTATAGGTAATAATAATAGTAAATATATAGGAAAAGATAAGGGATTACTTATAAAAATGAATGGTAAAAAGTGAGGAAAACTTCTATGATATAGGTTAGCTAATAAATAATATGCTTAATACCTATAACAATAACACAAATATTATTAAAAAAGTTAATACTAATAATATAATAGGTAATATAATTAAATCTGTGATATTGAAGATAGATTAATAGGGAAATAAGCTTATATCTACTTATAGAGATAGATAGCGTAGGGAGCTAATAGAATGTAGAGATATACAGTAGTGGAGATAGAAAAAGAACTCTAAGTAGTAATAATGTGGTGGGAAATTATTTGTATAGCTACTTAGGGGAAAAGTAGGTCTATGCTATATTAGTGTAGCAATTATAATAATAAATTAAAATAAATCCTAAGGTACTAATAGCTTGGCACCTATAGCTAGTAGGCTAGGTATAGAATTATAATAATAAATTAATATAAAGCCTAAGGCACTAACACTTTAGTATCTATAGCTAGTGAGTTGAGTATAGTGTATATATATACTTTGCTATAGAGAGCTATATACTATAAAACACAGTAATATTCTGTCTATATAATACTATAGGAGAGATTAAATAATACTAAAGATGTGAAGTAGTGTAATATAGCGCTATTATAATATATATCTTTATACTATTGAGTTTAGGATTGCCTGACTCTAGGTTCTGTATAAGGATAGATATTAAAGCCTAGTGCTATGATAGAGGAGGGTTTTTATCTAAAGGTCAAGTATATCAGCCCACGGTTTTCCCCTTATAGAATACGATAGGTAGACCCAGACGTCCCTAGCTGGACATAGTGGGATTAGGTTATTATTATTATTATTATTATTATTATTAAGACTGTTATACTAATAGTACTAATAGCACCTTATATAGCTTTAAAAATAATAGCTCGCAAACTAATAAAGGCGATACTATTTGACCTAGTCATTCTAATAAAATAGAGCTATAGACGTCCTCCTAAGTCTAAATCATCTAACAACAATGATGGAGAACCTATATTCTATAAATATATTAATACTACACTTGCAGTAAGCCAACTAGCACTAATAACTATTAACCTAATAGAGCTTAGTAATATTAGCCTATTGCTGTCAACTGCACCAACTATATAAAAAGCAACACATTTATAAGGATTAGACTATAATATAGACATGTATTATAACCCAGAGAAGCCTCTCCATAAGCAACGCCACTATAAACACTCTCGCTCTCACTCTTAATCATATGATAATGCACTATTGCCACTATTACCCACTATAAATATAAATATTAATAATAATAACTGCGTCATACTCTAGAATATACCTAGCTTTTATAAGATTAATAGCAGAGAGCTTAGCTTAGATATATACCTTGATATACTATCCTAATTCACTATAGGATAGAGCTACTATCTCTATAAGGCTCTAATAGAGAAGGAAGATAAAGATATAATAGTATAATAAGTCTAAAAAACCTAAAATACTATATAATAGTCCTAAAATTAGAGATCTTGAGATAGTAATATATTAGCATAAACTAGTATAGACAACCTCTTCTAATAAGTGCATTTAAGATCCTATAATATAATACGCATAAATTAAAAGATAAGATTATAGTAATATTTCTCCATAATCCCACAGTCCTTAAAACCTCTATTATCGCGATTCAAGAACCATAGAAAAATAAATATGATGACACTATATATCAGCCTATAAGGCTCACCTACTAATTACTTTACCTAAGATCTGTTAATAGTATATATATATATATAGTACTATACATCAATAAGAAAATTAATCCTATTAAATAAATATATATAACTGTGTCTCTAGATTACTAAATTCTCTATTTATAATACTTCTAAAGTAAAGAAGCTTATAATCTTTATATTTATAATATCTACAATAAGCCTAAATCACCAACATTTGATCTGCTTAACTGGGAGCTATCCTAAATTAAGAGGTCCCAAACTATTAAATATCTTATTATTAATAATATAAATATCCATTATTCTACTTAGGATAGCCCCAGCACTAAGATTAATAATAAGAGTACTAATCTTCTTAAAATCGTAGACTATTATAAACTAGAGCTTACTACCAAGAAGGGTACTATAATATAGGAATATAGCTAATCAAAATCTATAATTAATCTAACATTTCTATCTGCAAGCCTTTTTAACCACCTTATTTTGATTAAACATGCTGATATTGTATAATATAACTCTAATTACTAGCTAATCTATATATAAATTAATATTTAAATGCTAGTTAATGAACCACTTCTACGCTGCAACTAGAAAGCTATTAATATTAAGAAACTTACTAAGATATTAGAGTAAGATATAGTTGTTCCTAATCTTATAAATACCTCTAAATCTTATATTAAGCTCGCTACTATCACATTTATAAGCATTATCTGATATATAATTATAGAAGCTATGCTATAAGCAAATCTAAGCACCTAGAGTAACCCTAATTTTACACCTAAATGCAAAGATGTAATTAAAATATGCTATTATCTATACTAGTTGTACTTTAATATTTACAATCCTTAGATCTAGTGCGTGTATTGTTATGTATATAATAAAAAGAAATAGCTTATTAATAAATCCTTGAGGCTAGGCTACTAACGCTGTATCTAGGAAGCTACTAAAAAGGGCCTATAAAGACTCTAGAGATTAGCTAAATAGGCATATATGTATAAAGGCATCTATAAATCAGGGATTATATTAATATTAACACTAGCTGTAGGGGACCCTATAGAATTAATAGAGGCTAAAATAAAGCTTCTTAATAAAACTCTCTTTCTAGTAATTCTAGAGGCTAATTTAGTAGATATTAATAATACTATCTATCCTAAGCAGCTGCTATTCTTAGAAATCAAGTATTATAAAATTAAATATATAATCTAATCTACACCAGCAGACAAGGCTCCTAGAGATAATAATATTCCTAATAGCTTCTAGCACTAAATTATAGGTATTCTAGTCATACTAGATATACTCTATTAAATCTATAATATATATATTAAACTAGCTATAATCCATCTTACTTCTAAAGATTAATTATAGTTATACTCTAAAAGGGTAGTAAAGATTATAATTACTAAATCCCTAAATTATACTAACTAGTTACTTTACTTAACATATTTAGTAAATTCCTAGAAGTAATTATTATATATAGAATTAGTTATACTATAGAAGTTAAAGATCTATTTTTATAGAGCTACCTAGGAGGTTAGAAAGGAATATTAATAGATTATATTATTTAAATTATTCTAGATTAGATATAGCATGTATAGAGTAAAGGATTTAAAATTATTTCTATACTACTACTAAATATTTTAGGAGCTTATAATAATATTTACTATATATAATTACTATATAATATATAGAAATAATAGCTCAGCTACTTTATATTATAGATAGAAGCATTCCTTATAGGATAAAATATATAAATTAAGATTCTAGAAGATATTTCAAAAGTAATTTTAATACCTATAGGTATCCTATAGAGCTTACTAATTTTATCTATTCTATATCTTATTTATAATTTAGATTTAATCAAGAATTACATAGATAAGGCTAATTATATATTAACTAGTAGATAGGTAGATAATATAGAAATAATAGCTATAGGCTATAGTAAGAATAAGACCATTAAAAAGCTTTAATATATAAGTACTATAATAGACTAATAGGCTCTATATTATATATCTATTTTTAACAAGAAAAAGTATTAACTTATTTACTTTATAAATCCTCAGAGTAGTATTATACCTAATTTATAGTTAATCATATTACAAGATAATATATAGAAAAAGGTAAGCAAGATAGTTAAATATCTTAGAGTTTAGCTTAATTCAGAACTTATATTTAATACACACTGTAAGAAAGCAGTGGCTAAAATAGACACTAGTCTAGAAGCATTATAAGGACTAGTAGGATCTATATAGAGAGTTGCTCTTAGCTCTATACAGAGAATCTATTAAGTAATTATAATCCTATAGATATTATATAGAGCTATAGCATAGTATTAACTAGAAATTATAACAAAAATATAACTTATAGCAATAATATATAATTTTATAAATATTTAAAAATAGATAGCATATCTTATTAGTGGTATATTTTATACTATAGTAGCAGAAGTACTTAATATTAAGTTATTTATACTCCTAATCCAGCTATAATTGGACTAACTTATTAAGGCAATTATAATTTAGATCTATACTAGTCTAGTATATAGAATTCCTAAAGGTATACTCTTATATTATACTGACTAAGAGCTTATGCTTAGTAGTTATACTCCTATAGAGGCTTATATTTAAACAAAGGGTAGATATCTCTATATTCCTCTAGGAACTCTAACAGGGGAATAAGAGAGCTGTGAAGCATATGTCTAACCACTATAGCAAGAGCCTCTAAAAGTTATAATTAATGAATATAAGGTCGCGGTCAAGGTATATAATTATATGGCTAAGAAGAACTTGTATATATTAATATATACTAATAGAAGTAGCTACTAAGGCTTTATTAGCATATTAATAGTTATTCCTTAATTCTAACACTAAATAATAGAATATATTAGTATAGAAGAGATATTAACAATATATATAGCAAAAGCTTATAGGATTAGATTCACACTTAGTATATTATTATAATTTATAGAGGATAATATATAACTATAAAAGGTAGCTATCTTCTTAGATAGTTAATTAGCACTTCAAATAATTCAGAATCTAAGAATAGTCTTAGGACAGACTTATATCTAGGATTATATCAATTTATATTAGGAATATATAGATAATAATATTAATATCATCCTCTACTAGATTCCAGATTATAAAGGAATCCTAGGCAATAAAGTAGCAGATTATGTGGCTAAGTATGCTGTATTCTAGGGTATATATTAATAAATTATATCTAGTAATATTAAGAATTAGATTATACTTGGTGTGGTAGCTAAGTGCTAGATCTAATAAGAAGTGAAGAATATATAGTTAAAGAGTTAGGACAAGCAGAAGAATAGAAAATCTACTAAAAAGCTAGTACTAAAGCTATCCTATAGTATTTTCTAGTACTAGTTATATCTTTATAAAGCTATATCATTAATCTTGATTTAGATTTGTACTAAGTGTGTTATATTAAAGTATTACCTTTAGTATATCAACTAATATAATAATCTCTTTTATTTATATGGCCTAGGTAGCTAGTTAATTAAGCATATTATACTAGACTACCTATTATATATAGATAAACAGGATCTTATATAGATATAAATTAAAGAGTTCCAACAGATAATAAATCTGTAAGCATTACTAGGTGAGAAAAAGGCTATAATTATAATTACGTAATTCATTTATAATATAGAAATGCTAGCACAGTTTATAAGCATTAATACTAAAGTAATAGGCACCTATAAATAAGAATCAACTAAATAGGATATTAAGCTTAAAATATATATAAATATATAAATAGATAGTATAAGCACTAGGTCTACTTACCTATTAGTAATAATTAATAACAGCACTAATACAAGCCTTAGATTAATATAATTAAGTAAGCTAGTTAAAGGAGATATACTGTAAGAAGAGGATGACAGAGAAGTAAACATGCTAGTTAATAAGGATTTGTACATTAAAGATATTAGGAATATACAAATTAGTACAGCGCGTACTTATGTAATTAATTTGTGGGATTGAGCGTATGTTAGTATATTTAATAATATAGTAGTGCTTATATTAGTGCATGTTGGTAATATATGAGAATAAGGGTATTGGAATAGTAGGAAATTAGAAATTAAGGACGTTGATATATAGAAGAGTTAGGCATATATGTTTGCACTGTTTGATTGTTTTACATATTTACTATTTGCTTTATTTGATTGGTTTGTATTCATTCATTTTATTTATATAATTTATATTCTCTGTGGCTTACCTTACAGTGCGCCTCCCGTGGCTGTGCCATATCTTTATTATTAATACCTGCCAGCTCAGGCACACCTAGGATAGCGGCTTCTAGACCTTAGCTGCTTTAGCCAGTATCAATGCTACTACTACTACTACTACTACTAGTAAGTATCCTTATATATAGTTATAAATACTTAGATAGAGGATTTATAATTATCTTTAAGTAATACTTTCTTAATTTCCTTTTTATTTAATATTATCTATTCTTATAGAACTTCTTTTATATTTTTTAGGATTTTAAATTTTTTTTTATACTATTTACTATCTCTATAGTTTTTATAATATTTCTTTTTATTTATTTTCTTATAACTAGATTTATTCTTTCTTATATTATTTTAATAATTTATTATTAGTTTTAAGTATTTTTTAGTACTATTTTTATCTAGGATATATATATAGATAGCTATTATAATTTATTATAACTCTTAATTAGCTATTTCTTAAGTCTTTTTTAGCTTTTAATACTATTATATATAATATCTTAATATTCTATAATTAAAGTAGGCTTTTTCTTAACTAATTTTTCTTTCTTCTTTAGTTAGTATAATATTTATTTATATAATAATATTACTATCTTAATCTCTAATCTTTTTCTAGGATATATTAGTATTATATCTTAATTAATACTAAAATTTCTTTATTCTATATATTATATATATAGTACTATATTAATCTATAATACTACTTCTATTATTTTCTTACATATATTAAGGTAAGGTATAATCTATAAGATCTAATCCTTAATATTATCTTTTAGATTATTATAGAACTAATCTTATAATTCTTAATTATTCTATTTAAAATATCTTAATATCTATAGAAATCTTAGAATATAATGTCTAATAGATCTATATTACTTAATATCCTTAATCTAATAAGTTATATTAAATTTCTTATTAATAATTCTAAATAGCTAATATAATTTTTTTTAAAATATATAAAATTATTAAATATATTAATAATTTTAGGTTTAATTTATTTATTATTATTTCTAACTTAATTAGTTATTGTCAGAGAAACCCGAACGTCACAGCTAATGATTTGGATACCCATGCACGGAAACTAATACAAGATGGAACAAAGGATTATCTATAACCCTTAGGGTTAGGGCAACAGAGCCACTATTAGGAATAGCTATGTTGAGAACAGAGAAATTAGAGGATTTTTATGTTCTCTATAATCAAGCTAGTAGAGAACTTCTATATATTCTATATTCCTAAGAAAGATATAAGGATGCTCATTTATTATATATTTAGTTTTTCTTTACTATTTTGAATTAACTATTTAACCTTGAGTATACTATTATTTATAGTCTTAGTAAACTAGGCTCTCTTATTTATTATTTAGACATCTACCCTTTTAATATTAGAATACTATTTAACTGCTATTAAGTGACAAGTTTACTCTAATCTAGATAATTATAAATTATTAGTTTATAACAATTCAAGACCTTTATTTTAAAAGAGAAGTCTTAAGTAAGAAGTATTACTATTATAACTAACTATTAGCTACTAGCTCTAACTCTATTAATCTTAAGTAGAGAAATAATAATAATAAATAGAAGTAGTTTAGGTTAAGAATAATTAATACTAGCCTAAATAGTAGATACTATTATAATATTAGGATAATATATTATTAATCTAGAAGCCTAGCATGCTTACCACTCAGTTAATAAAATTAGAAAGGTTAAACTATTCTTAAGAGAATAAGGAATCCTTAAGATGTTCTTAGCTTAGTTATAGATCTATTTTAGTAATAATACTAATTAAATTATAACTAAATAGGATAAAGTTCTTACTATATTAAGCTTCCTTATTAGAAAAGCAATAAGATAATTTGCTCCTTATATAACTAACTATATTAGAAATAATAACAAATAAATTAAACCTAAAACTACTAATATATTTAACAGCTTTATATACTTTAAAAAAAAATTATATTAGTTATTTGGAACTATCAACAAGAAACTTAATATAACTTATTAGATTAAGAATATTAAGTAATACATATCTATTAGAGATTATATCTCAAGATTTCTATAGGTATTAGGATATCTTAAATAGAATAATTAGGGATTATGAGATTAGTTCTATAATAATCTAAAAGATAATATCAAGGATTAGATCTTATAGATTATACCTTATCCTAATATATTTAAGAAAATAATAGAAGTAGTATTATAGATTAATATAGTACTACATATATAATATATAGAATAAGGAAATTTCTAACATCAACTAAGATATAATACTAATATATCCTAAAGAAGGACTAGAGACTAAGACAATAATATTATTATATAAATAAATACTATACTAACTAAAGAAGAAAAGAAAAAACTAATTAAAAAGAAAGCCTGCTTTAACTGTGGAATACTAGGACATTTTTTGTAATAATATTAAAAGCTAAAGAAGACTTAAGGAACAGCTAACTAAGAGTTATAATAATAGATTATAATAGCTATCTATATATATACTCTAGATAAGAGTAATACCAAAAAATACTTAGAAACTAACAATAAACTACTAGAAGAATATAAGAAAGAATAAATTTCATATTAAATATAATAAAGATAGAAATTAATAAACAGTAAAATTAGAAAAGAAATTAAAGAAGCGCTAACTAAGGATAATTATAAATCCTCTATCTAAATACCTGTGATTATGTACAAGAATGCTTACTATATAGTTTTAAGGAATAACTAGAGTTATAAGGTACAGGAATAATTACCTATAAAAGAGATACCTAGAGGCTACGAGCTATTAAGAAAAGGGAAAGAGCTAGAAGATAGTAGTGAAAGTACTAACTATAAAGATTCCTTACTAATTGAGTTGTTTCATGCTTAATTAGTATTATAAGGAGATAATGAAAAGGTAATAAGTTAAATATCTCTACATTAAGACTAAAAGAAACCCCATCTAGATCTTTATAAAAGAATTAAAAAACAGATTGATAATCTTATAAATAAACTAAGTTATATCTAGAAAAGTGATTATACTAATAAAATAATATATGATAAAGAAACATACAAAATCTATTAAAGCTATAATAATATATAGGTTATCAAAGAAGAAATCAAGAAGTTATAGAACTAGGGAGATGATCTATATAATTACATACCTATAAAAGTAATCTACTAGGAAGAATCTTAATATACTTAAAAAGAATACATAGATATATATAAGAAATATTATAAATAGATATATTAAGAATACTTAAAATATAGACATAGTAACAAGATTCTAGCGACAATTTATAAATAAATCTCGAATTTAAATAGATATTAATTATATAATAGATAATTAGGATATATACTAAACTGCATCTATATACACTATTTAAATTTAGTAGGATATATATATAATAAGGTATACTAGATAATCTATTATAATAATAGATATAAATTCTACCACTTTAATAAGAAAATCAACTAGTAGTTTTTAAAGATACTAAGTATTACCTTACAATTAAAATATACATGCCCTTAGGAAAATCTAAAATACTAATATACATATAAAGAAAGTAAATATCTAGTATATTCAAGCTTACCCTAAGGTAAATATTGAGTAGTATTCTGTCAAGATCATTATAATAGACTCTTTAAGAACTATTTAAAGAAATATATTCAAGTAGTACAAAGCTATATAGATTAATACTAGAAAAAATATCTAATTATAACTATAATCAACCTAAGATACTAGACTATTATTATTTTAGTAGAAATTAATAATAAAAGATTATAAATCCTACTTAATTTAGGAGCTACTAGCAACTATATAAGCTCTAAAGTTATAATAAGACTATAAATTAAATAGTATAAGATAATATAATAGGTCAGCATTATAAAAATTAATAGAAAATCTATAATATAAGGATACTAAATAAAAACAGAACTATTACTATTAAAATTAGGACCTTATATTATAACTCTTTTATTTGATATTATAATAATAATTAGATATAATGTAGTGCTAGGAATATTATAGTTATAATAATAGAACCTAGTTATTAATTAGATAACTAGAATAGTCTTAATTAATAACTAGATCTTACAAACCAAGTTAGAAGAATATAAAGAAATTATAAGCTTATAGGAAGGATTAGGGAATAATTTTTTATAAGTAAAGCTGAAGATAAATGCTAGCTTAGATAAACTAGAGGTGCAGAAAGTAATGTAACCTACTAGATAAATAAATAAAATAAAATAAGTATAACTTAAGGAAAACTAAAAATAATTAAAATAATAAACTATAATATAACCAAAACCCAAGGAACTATATGAATAAGAATTGAAAGAGGTACTTATAAAGTTATCTAAGAAATATTATAACTTTATTAAATTATTATGAAAAAGGAATACTGATTACTAAACTATAAAAGAGAGTATAAAGTATAAATACTATTAAAATTAGGATTTATACTATTATTAATTAAGTAGTAGTATAAATTAAAGGACTAGCTAGAATTAGAAAATAAATTTATTAGAGAATTCTTAGCTATAAGATATATATATAAAGGATAAAAACTAGCATTAAGCAGACTAATATTTATACCTAAAAAAGATAGAATAGAATAAATAGTTATTAATTACTAAGTATTAAATAATAAGACTATTAATAATATAAATAAAGCACTATATTAGGAATAAAAAAGAGATCTCTTATAAGGAGTAAAGATTATAACTATCTTTAATATCTAATAGGATTATTATAATTTTAGGACTACTAAAGAAGATATTTAAAAAATAGCATTCTTTATAGATATAGGATTATTTAAATAAATAGTTATACTAATAGATTTAAAACAACTTTCTATAGAATTTGTAAGATTTATAATATAAATATTAATTAAGTTTCTTAACAAGTTTGTTATAGTATACTTTGATAATATTATTATCTACTTTAAGAATATTAAGGAATATAATAGCTATATATAAATAGTAATGACTAAACTTATAAAAGTAAAATTAACCCTTAAAATTAAGAAATATAAATTCAATACTACTATAGTTAACTATTTAGGAATAATCTATATACTAGAAGGATTAAAGATTTAGCTAGAGAAAGTAGATATAATTATAAATTAGCTTATACTAATAGATGTGAAAGAAGTTTAAGGATTTTTAGGAGTAAGTAGATATATTTAATAATACTTATAGAATTACTCTATAATTACTTAACTATTAACTAATCTACTTAAGAAAGATCTTAGATTTAAATAGATAAAAGAAAAAGAATAAGTATTTAACTATATTAAAGAATTAGTTAAAAATGTGCTAATACTTGTACTAAATAATCTAGATAAGAAAAAAATTATTTAACTAGATATATCAGAATATATATTAGGAATTATACTTAAATAAGTAAAAGATAATAATATTATATAGATTATTGCCTTCTATTTAAGAAAATTCACTATAGTAGAAAGAAACTATGATGTTTATAATAGAGAATTACTTATAATAATTAAAGCATTCAAGCAATAGAGACACTATCTATAAGGAGTTAAGGAAGAAATAATTATAAAAAGTAATTACTATAACCTTAAATACTTTATAATAATAAAAAAATTAGTTAGATAATAAATACAATAGGTAGAATACTTATTAAAATTTAAATTTTAAATTAAATATATTAAAGAAAAAGAAAATATTATTATAGATGCCCTTAGTAGAAGACCTAATTATGCTATAAATTTTAAATAACTAAAAACTAATATACTAAAAGAAGATAAAGATAGAATATACTATAATACTAAAATAGTGCTTACTATTATAATTACTATTAATAAAATAGTATTCTACTAGTAAATAGTAGAAGTGATAAAGAAAGACAAAATAATTATAATAAAGATTGCTAATAAAGAAGTAACTAAATAGAAGAGACTAGTATAATAGAATAAATTAATACTAGTACTTAAGGAAATAGTTAAGGGAATTATTAAGGAATATTATAATTCACTATTACAAGGATATTAAGAAATTGATAAGATAATCAAAAAGATATAGCAATAATATTACTTCCTAATGATAAGAAAGTATATATCTAAATATATTAATTAATATAATAGTTATAATTAGAATAAGCTAATCAACTATTAACTATATAGAAAAATGTAATTACTAGAAATATTAGAAAAATGATAGGAAAGTATTATAGTTGATTTTATATAAGGACTACTAAGATCTAAAGATCTAATTATAAGACTATAGTATATTAATATAATAGTTATTATTAATAGATTAATAAAGTATATTATTATATAACTAATACTAAAGGATTTAATAGCAGAATAATATATAATACTTATACTATAAGAAGTATTTAGTTAGATTAGATTATTAACTAAGATTATTTTAAATTAAGATAAGCTATTTAGATTAAGATATTAGTAAATAATTACTAAAGTATATAGAATTAAGTATAGTCTATTAATAGTAAATTATTAATAAATAGATAGACTAACTAAAAGAATAATATAGATTATTAAATAGTATTTATAATACTATTTAGATTAGAATTAAGATAATTAGGTAGAAATATTATTATTAGCATAGTTTATATTAAATAATGTAAAAAGCACCTTAATAGGAGAAGTACTACACTTTATTAATCTAGGAAGATATTTATGAATGTTATAGATTTCTATATTATTAGATAGAAGCTCTAATAAAGTAATACTATAGGTAGTATATATATAATAGATATATATAATAATATCTAAAGATATTTAATAGATAGAATAGAAAATAAAATAATATTATAATATAAGACATAAGGATGTATTAATCTTATAAAAGGGGAAGAGAATTTACCTTCTACAATAAATACTAGGTTCAAAAACTTTTAATATCAAAAGTAAATAACTAAATAATAAATTTAACATAGTTAAATATGGACTATTTAAGATTATAAAAAAACTTAAAAATAATAACTATTAACTTTAGCTACTAATAAGAATATATATATATCTAATATTTTATATTTTACTATTAGAACCTATAAAAAATCTAAAAAACAGAAACAACGAAGCAGATAATAAAGAATATAAAGTAGAAAGAATCCTAGACTAAAAGTAAGAATTAGGAAAAGTCTACTATTTAATTAGATAGAAAGGATACTTACTAGAAGACGATTCATAGGAACCTATTAAGAATTTAAATTACTATAATAAGATTTAGAAGTATTAAGTAATAGTTAGTTTAAAAAAGAAAAAGTAACAAGCTAGGAAGAATTATCTATAATTAGGCTATTAGTATTACTAGAATTAAATATTGCTATAATTAACTCTTATTCTTTATACTTTATCTTTTATTTTATATACTTCTCTACTGCTTTCCTTTCTTCCTCTTCCTCTAATCTTTCTAACTCCTTAATATCCTTTATATCTATTTGAATAAACTAGCTAGCATATTTTTAAAGAAGCTTTTATTGCTTCTTAAGATAAAGTAACTTTATAAGAGTCACCTCTTTATCCTCATTAATCTTCTACTATACCTTTAACAACTTCTTCCACATAAGATTAGATAAAGCTATTTCAATATACTTATACTAATTATTACAAATACACTCACTATAGCGCTTTGAGATTTCTAATTTAATATACTTTTTATTTTATTAAGAATAATAAAGATAAGGAATCACTAGAATAATCCTAGATTATTTAATATGCTTATGAAGGTTGTTCTTTAATATATTCTTATATAATAATATAGTTAGCTTATTACCATAACATAAGCATTTTAGAAAATAAAATATATCTATACCATAGATAGGAATTATAGACTATTTATTATACTATTAAGATGCTAGCCTTTAGAGGAGAGGATTATCAGAGAAATCTAAATATTATAGCTAATAATTTAGATATCTATGCACAGAAACTAATACAAGATAGAATAAAGGATTATCTATAATCTTTAGAGTTAGGGTAATAGAGCTACTGTTAGAAATAGCTATATTAAGAATAAAGAAATTAGAGGATTTTTATATTCTCTATGATTAAGCTAGCAGAGAACTTTTATATATTCTATATTCCTAAGAAGGATATAAGGATGTTTATTTATTATATATTTAGTTTTTCTCTACTGTTTTAAATTAACTATTTAACCTTAAGTATACTATTGCTCATAGTCTCAATAAACTAGGCTCTCTTGTTTATTACTTAGGCATCTGCCCTTTTAATATTAGAATACCATTTAACCACCGTTAAGTGACGAGTTTACTCTGATCTAGACGATTACAAATCATCGGTTTGCGACAGTTATATAGAAAATAAACTATCTTATTACTTTTTTAATAAAGAAGCTTAATATAATAAAAATCTTATTTTATTTAATTATAATTCTATTAGTATTATTACTAAAATAAATTTATAGTTAAGCTAAGAATACTTTGAGTTTTTTATTCTCCTAAGAATAGTTTAATCTTTTTAATCTTAATAACTAAATAGTAGATACACTATGCTTCTAGTTTAATAATACATTATTCTAATATTATAATAGTAACTACTATCTAGGCTAGAGTTAGTTTTTAATCTAAGCTACTTCTATTTATCACTGTTATTATATCCTTATTTAAGGTTAATAGAGTTACTACTAGCTAATAGCTAGTTATAATAATAATATTTCTTACTTAAGACTTCTCTTTTAAAATAAGGATCTTGAATTATTATAAATTAATAATTTATAATTATTTAAATTAAAATAAACTTATTACTTAATAGTAATTAAATAGTATTCTAATATTAAAAGCGTAGATACCTAAATAATAACGTATTTCACGGGTAGTTGACGCGCACGGGTAAGTGACGCACCACCTCAAATTTTATCCGGATTTCTTGCAACCACTTTTACAACAACCCCCCAACATCAAAAAATGGGGAAATCACGTACAAAAAAAGATCCAACTTATGATGGAAGACTTGCACTTGCTATTGACGCATTAAAAAATCAAAAAATCGAAAAAGTACCCCACGCAGCGCGCCTATATGATATTTCTGAAGCAACTTTACGATGGCACCTCAAAGGCAACAAATCTCTATGCGAGGCAGGCATCCCACGCCGTAAATTGACCCCTACCGAAGAAATTTCGCTCTGGGAATAGATATTTTCCTTAGAGCGCCGTGGTGTACCCCCTAGGCCTAGTATGCTTGGAGAAATGGCCAATATTTTACTGGCCGAAAGGGACTTGACCAAAACACCTAAGAAAATTGGTGTCAACTAGGTATCTTCATTTCTTAATCGGAACCCAGATCTAAAGGCAAAATTTTCACGCCGATTGACGTATTCGCGGGTGCATTATAAAGATCCGGTGATTATTGGAGGCTTTTTTACAAATCTTAGCGAGCTTAAGCTAGAGCATGGAATCGCGGATAAGGATATCTACAACTTTAATGAAACTAGATTTGCTATAGGGATTGCCACTATAGCAAAGGTTATATATAGCGCTGATTGTATAGGAAAACTAAGCCTTATTCAGCTAGGAAATCAAGAATGGGTGACCGTGGTTGAATGTGTATAAAGCACCGGGGAAGTAGTACCTCTATTAATTATATTTAAATCTGGCAGTAACTAGGCAGAGTGGTATAAATACCCTATCCTGCTATTTGATTAGTCGATTACACACTCACTAAATGGCTAGATATTAGATAAATTAGGCTTATAGTGGCTAGAAAGGATATTTAAGCCTTGTACAAGCCCTACTATAGTTGGTGTGAACTAGCTTTTAATCTTTAATAGCTATAGCAGCTATTTAATGCCTAGATTTAATCAAGCATGCAAATAGAGTAATATAATTATATGCTATATACCTCTGCACTTATCTCATATTCTTTAACCCCTAGATGTGAGCGTTTTTTCGGTGTTGAAGCGCTTATATAGGGGTGTTGTTGAGAGCTATATATAGAGTAGAATTCACCATATTGATAAGGTTAATTTTTAGAAATGCTTTATAGGGTACAGCTGCAAACCTATACTATATAAAATATTAAAGGTGGCTTTTTATATTCTGGGATTATGCCATACGACCCTGAAAAAGTGCTATCTTAATTGTAAATTGTTGTACATGAGGCCACCCTAGCCCTAAGCCGCCCTAGTACGTCAAGCAGCGCTAATTGGAGCCCTAAAACGCCATATAACGCACGTACGCTGGAGCGGCAGGCCAAATCTATTAAAGGCCTTCTAAATTGGACTAATTTGAATAAGGACTCGCCATTAAGTCAAGCTTTTGATCAGTTGATTAAGGGGTCTCTAGTAACAATGCACAATACAGCTATTTTAGCTAGAGAAAATGATTAACTACGTGAGGCTGTTAATCAACTATAGAAATGCTGTTCTCGCCATACTCGAGCGCTTCTAAATGATGGTATTTTGACTATTGCAGAAGGCTGGGAGCTTGCTAAAGCTCTTTATAAAGCTATTAACCCCCATCCTACGGCTAATGAGAATAAAGCTTTATAGGCGCGTCAGCGCGGGGGGGGGGGGGGGGGGGGGGGGGGGGGGGGGGGGGGGGGGGGGGGGGGGGGGGGGGGGGGGGGGGGGGGGGGG
>JAKLNL010000092.1:0-32993 GCA_022814505.1 Talaromyces liani
GTGAAACATCTTCGGAATCAGAGTCATCAGTGGGGCAGTCGCGGCTCTCTTCCGGCCGGCAACTGCTACGCTCGCGAAGCTTTCTGCTCGAGGAATCTAGGGGAGATGAGGGCAGGTATTCGGATCCAGGTGGACTGGAGTGTACTTCCTCATCAGAAAGTTGGCTGAGCACGTGCTCGAAATCAACCTCCCACACGTGGAGTTTGGGAATATTCTCGTTCCGCCAGCGTTGGCTTCGAATCGGAGCGCCGATGCTCATCAGGCACAAGGAAAGAAGTCGCCCCACTGCAGTGACCGGTGTATACATCCATCGATTGTCACCTTGCTCTCGCATCGCTTGCACATCCAGTTTTGGTTCCGCAAGGTAATACTCTAGCGTGTCAGGCTCATCTTCTGGTACATGCAAAAAGACCTGACAGCTCCCAGTCATCAGGCAGCAGACCGATGTGCCCTGATTCATCATAGCATCGTAGGCATGGACGACCCCAGAACCCGTCAGCAGTTCGGCATTATACGATAGTCTTTCTGCCCTATCCAATGGTATCTTCACTCGCTGCACGACTTCTTTCCAGAATTCCATCTGTCGCAGGCCCGCACGCAGGTATCTATCCGTCAATTTGTGATCAGCTTTGTATTCTATGCTGAAGAGCAAAGTGTGGAGGGCATCCTTAAGAAATACGCAGAACTGATCAGGGATAGAGCGTTTTCGGAGTCGATCATCCGCCACGGACCGGGTTTCCTCATCGAAAGCGTTGACGTGATTATCGAAATCAATCCCTTCTCCAAGCGGAAACGTATCGGAAACGGACCGCAAGACATCGATTATTTCCCGTACCTGATCTTCCACTCCGTATCGCTGGTAGCCTCGCAGATCCTCCTCGCTCGCTAATGGACGGCGGCACAGGCGACGGCCTAAATCGTGAATCGATGATTTGGAAGAAAACAAGCGAGGGTTTGAAGGCGACTGCAGCAGCTGAACAACCGTATCGTAAATCTCGGTCTGTTGCAGATGAAAATCTTTCCAAGGTCGCAGATAGGTTGGACATAAGCGGCCTTTTGGACTTGTCAATGAACCTCCCGTAGAGCGCGCTTTGTTCGTTTCGACTCGCAGTGGCTGAGATATGTGTACATGGCAGGTTTCGATGAATTCGAGAAACGTCGTAGGCTGTGTCTCGCTCTTCAGCAGGTTTCGCTCTCTCTCAGCCTCTATTCGCGCGTTCTCAGCTTGTTGATAAAGAGCTTTGTAATCTGGAGATTCATCCATCACAGCTGTTATGGGAACAGATGTATGCTGGCCAAGTGAGAATCATGATGTTCGTCTTCGGCTGACTCGTCGTGATCTGACGAGAAGAATTGCACGTGATTTTGGGATCCGCTTATTGTACTACGTATTGTTATTAGACTAGACTAGGCAGCAAAACATCACAGTACGTACAAGCCTTGTCGCTGCTAATTCCTATTGGTCCATCGCATATCCACTAATCTCACCTCAACATCTGTCGATGGATATTGAGTTTGACACCGCCTGCCTAATATAGATAGCATTCCTCAGACTACCTAATAAAAACATGAACGCGTTTGTATCCATCTAATATATCACATACGTCTGCTCTGAGTTTTCCTCACTCAACGCAGCTGGAGTTCGTACGTTTCTCTTGGATATACGTTTGCGGCTACGCCTATACTTCTGCATAGCATTTGACTCAACAGATGCCTGGAGTCCGCTTATAATATCCATGTTTAACTGTTCCGAGCTTAGCACGGTATCCCAGGACCCAATATCAAGTCCATTGGCTAGTCGTTTGAAGCACCAGACCACTCGAGTGCCACAACTCCAGTTATCGCGCTGTTGCGGTGTCGGCTACGCAGGTCAGCGGTGAATTCACAATATCAATAAAATGAGGGCTTACCGCTTCGGTATATTCGTATCCTAGATCACCAAATTCGTCCTATGTCATTATCAGCAAATGTATTCACCCTCTTACGGAGGGACTGATAGACTGACCTCGACCAGATATGCAACCCTTGTCTTCTCCGTGCCGTCCCTAGCGGTCGGTGGTGCTTGTGAGTCATAATGTCGAATGGCTCTTTCACTGTCGTTGATCTCGAGCAGTGTAAAATGCGAATTCTCATGATTGACAGGACAGTAGAATGTGAGCGGCATGCTGTCTTCTACTTCTGTCCGGAACATTGCGATCTTTCCTGCCCAGCCTTGAAAAGGTCGCTCGATCGGTCGCATCCGGCCATGTCTTCCGATGCTGTCGTCTAATGGAACACTCTCGCCAAATCTAACAAAATCCGGTCGGTCTGAAATACGCATGGCTGCCATGAGTGCCCAAGAATGGAGCCATTTTCCTGCCTTGAGTCGCGAGAATAAATCGATAGAAAGTTCCACACTTCCATTGATTGAGATCGTGTCACCTACATCCAGTTTCCGCTTGTTGAACAATTGGGTACTGACCTGGCTGGTTAGTCGATCGACCGCCTTGTTTAGAGTGACTTTGGAGCCCTATGGCCATCAGTTTTACCCTCATCCTAAAGAAGCCGGGAGTCTCACAGATTCTGGTGGATGTTTTGCTTTCATCTCCTGCAATTCGTCTTCAGAGATGAGATTGTTCTCTTTTAAGGCTTCGTACATCACTTCCGGATTCGTGCAGCCATTGTGGACAAGATGTTCCACCTGTGGAGTAAGGATTCGGAACAGTGCCAATCGTTGAGTATCTGCTTGGAAGTCTTGAACTAGCTGGTTGAACTGATGTCCCTTTCTCTTAGTATACTCCCTGGGTGTCTAGTCAGTATATGAAATCACCTAGTTCATCTATAACTCACCAAATCTTGGGGCTAATCAGAATCCCTAGTCCGACTTTTTCGACAAGCTCACGTAACCTCTTTCCCCTGCAACACTGGTTGATAATGGTCTTTCTGCTCAGCAAACTATACTCTCGGGTAATGCGGTCCAGCACATGTGTTGCTGCCCCCTTCTCACCCACAGGTTTGTTTTCTGTGGTATAGACTATGCGCTTGGCATGTTCAATCTGGCTGTCGTACCACTTCGAGGCACCCATATATTCCAGCATGTTGAGTACGGAACAACGCCGATTAGTGGCCGATCCCCTCTCCAGCACCTCCATCCACATCCTCCCGTCCGACCATTGATGGGCAGTTGAGTCCATGACCGCCTCCTGAGTGGCGTGAAGACTCTGCAGGATCCTTTGATGGACAGTGCGTGGCAGATCGGTTTGATACTTGTTCAGCAGGTGGATGATGTCGACCATCTGGTGGACCGTATCCAGGAAGGACACGCTCTCAGTGGGATCCTGTTCAGACACGGGTGGCGACTCTGTTCGCTGCCTGGTGTTGCTTACGGACATTGTGTTGCAGTCGCTTTTGGCGGTGTCTTCTTCATCGATGGCAAGCGTCGTCGAGTAAATATCTGGCCTGCTCCCATGCGTAGCTACCGGTCTGAGTCCATCAGTGTCAACACAAGTTATAGAGTCCGGTGCATTCTCAGTTTCCGGACTTTCGCTCTCGGGAATTGGACTCTCCGGAGTCATAGGCTCATCAAGTGCGCTGTCGTCGACAGTACATCGCTTCTTCCGTGGAGCAGACTGCACTGCGTGACTCGGCCGATAGGACGAATCGTGTCTCCGTTTTCGTTTGGATGGTGGGCGAAGAGACTGGTCTGGAATGTTTTCTCGTATTGCAGTAGCGATGGCTTGCGCAACTGCCGGTTCCTCTTGGCAGAGCTGGTAAATAAGGGCGCGGAACTATTCTATTAGTGAGTTTCTGCTGTGATGATGGTCCGATTTATACCTTAGGTATGCTTTCGACGTCTTCTATTTCTGGCTGGACCTGCGTGTCGGCCAGCTCCCGGAGCTTTTCGGAAAGCTCAAATAGGGAACGTCTCCGTTGGCTTGGTGGAATCGTTGATTGTTGGCTGGCGACAGCAGAGTACATCATGACTACTCTGGGAGAGGTCAATGGTGGAAGAAAATGAAGAAAATGAAGACAGAAGAGTCAGAAGTGCGGGCGGAGGCCTCTTTATAGCGGTCGAGCTCAGGATTTCGACATCCTGGGATGCTGAAACCTGAGCTCCGCCTGCGCAGCCACAACCCACTAGGAAATCAACTATTGGAGCGGTGGTACTGATAGGCGAAGGGCAACCAATAGAGGCTAGCTATCAGACCATGCCATCATGCCTTGAGCATTGGGGTGATGGTGTAGGAGCTTGCTCGCGACCAGGTTATGCCCGGTCAGAGACATTGTGGGACAGTCCGATGACTCAAATCTTGGGGATGTTCTACCTCTATGTCTCTTCGACGATTTTGTCATGTGGTATGAGCTTTGGTTTGATTACGTCGCAGCGGAAAGCGAGTCCGCGTTGAATCCTGGTAGTAGTACACGGAACACTGCACCCACCTTCCGACTCTTTCTCAACGTCTAGTTTGAGTGAATACGAGTGAAACATGCTCGATCTACCGAAGGAAATGTCCAGGTCTTGGCCATCAATCATAGAATAGGCGGGTCTGGGTGGCTAGGGCAACATAAAACCAACTCCGTACCGACTGCGTTCATTCGAGCGAACTCAGAGTGGACATCAGCCCATATTGGGACGTTGATGTATGTTTCAGCATTTTCAATGAGATACATACCGCGCTGAGCTCGACTGAGAAGCACGTTGATGCGGTTTTCGGCACACAGGAAGCCAATCTTCCGCTCTTCGCGACAGAATATCCCTGGTCAGATACAAAGCGGACCAGTTCAATGACACTTCCAACCATTCATATGGCCCGGTATGCTACGAGGGCTCGTGTACAGCCTAGCGGGCCGGCGAAGTATACTTTTGACAGCGTTCTTGTATAAGAGAATGAGAGGATCGATAAGGGCCCCGTATCTTGGCTGGACTAGGGCTAGCTGCGGACCTTCACAACTATCCTCAACCAGATCAATGACTTGGCTTTCAACACCTTTATCAATCATATCTGGTTTTGTGAGAGCTCCCAGTGTTCTCTTTCCGTCAGAGTCTACTTATTTTGCCATATCAATAATCTCTTGAGTAGCAATGTCAACGTTGGCTGGTACAACTGTGAGCATGATAGAGCGTGGATTTCTCATACAGTCAGGAACCATTTCTCGAACCATATCTTTGTCCTCCTTCGTTGTAACTCCTGGTGTCGTATCTTGGAAAATTCCGGGCCCTATCGCCCTCCTCAATACTCGGGAAGGCATTGGAAGCTATCATTGCTAATGAAATGAGACTGACATCTCCAGTTAGAGCATCGTCATGGACACGCGAGATGAAGTTAATTTCCTTAAGCTACTACTATTCATCTCTCTTTTTCCATTTCTTGGGTTTAAATGAAGAGACTGGCATATTGGCAGCGTAGGACATGTTCCAGACATACTTTATGACAAATCATGCCTCTAAATATGTAAAAAGATCCAATAATAAAAGCACGCAGTGAAGAATCCAGAATAGAAAGATTCCCGAGTATTCCCTAGCCTGACCACCCTTACAGTGTACGTTTTCGTTTAGAGTCAGGCTCTCATTTGGCCTTCTGCACCCAAGAAGTGGCTGCCTGATGCAGTGTCAGCCTAGATTGGTGTTGGAGCTGACAGCTATTTGGGCTGAGGCTTGGGAGAACCGCTTATTCCAGGAACGAAAGGATCTGGCCCCCCGTCAGGAGTTGAAATGAAAAAACTCCCAAAATTTCCGCCCACGCTAGTATATATGCCAGAACCAGAACCGAAGCTTATGGGCTCAGTCAAGCCATTTTCAGGAATAAAGGGATTTGGCCCCAAAGCAGAAGCTGGCTTGTTGGAGACAGGCTTAGTCAAGCCGTTTTTAGGAATAAAGGGATTTGGCCCTAAGGCAGGAGCTGGCTTGTTGACTGAAGAAGGCATGGTTCCGTCAATTTGGTCTTATGAACAGTACAAAGTGTGAGGATATGATCTGATTGTTGAACTTTGGTGTAGTATTCAAAGGTAAAGATATACTGAAATGATAATCAACGCTTAAGATCAGGAGCAGTCTTAGTATTTTTTTAACCTTTTTGCTTCACTTTTTTCTTTCATTTTAGAAATATGCTGCTATTTATAATTTAGAATCGGTTTTGCATTGGCGTTGGTTCGAGTTGATGTCGGTGTCAGTTAGTGTCGGTTCAAATTGGTCTCGATACGAACTGGTTCGTATAGGAGCCCATATCATGTGTTTCAGTAATGCCAATACAAACAAACTGAGGTAAATATAGAGGTCAGGTGTGACCGGGCGATGACAGTTAGCTATATAGTGAGTGGTGTCAGGCTAACGAGGGTCATGTTTCTCTTGGCGTTTTCTCTTCTGTATACTCTCCCTTGTACGCGAGCCTTTCCTAATTTAGTATTACTAAGGTTATTCTTAGCGCAGTACCGGTCCAGGATCTGAGCCTTAGGCCAGTAAGCTCCATTAGCCTTCTTTACAGTGCCTGATTAACCCTATATGGCTTACATGTCTGTTATATAATGTATAAATTAGAAGTAACTATACATTGTAGGGGCCTGATGATATTTACGACGTAGAAACTAATCGGATCAAAAAATTCTCTAGCGTGCTAACCATTGCACCCTGCCACCAAGCCAACGTACCGCTTGCGGCAGTATAATGTATCTTAGGCATAAATCCTCGCCTATATATCTCATACGATTCAGATGTAGTAGGCCGGACAAAGTATTATATACGTCGAAAGAGCTGATAAGATTTAGCTCAAAACTATACGCTAGCCAAGCTATGTGGGAAGCCTTGACGATGCCATGGACTCAAGGATTGCAGAACCGTCTTCCACTGCAATTCCATCCTTTGAAAATGCCTAATCCTCTCCGAAAAGTCAGCGTCGACAGACCAATCCGGACTTTCAACCAGTTGTGTGATGTGGTTTACATTTGTTGCTAGAGGACTATCGTACTTCTAAAAGTTGTGCGTGCCATATCTTTGCAAGTCTAGGAGGTCTATTCTTTATGCCACTGATATGCGTAGTATAATGGTAAAGGATACTTCTTACAAACTCCAAGTCGAATTGATTGGAGTCCAGTCGATTAAACTATATGAATATGATAAATGAGAACCTCCGAAACCCGTCTAGCTGGAATTGAATCAATTCATACTGTTTGCAAATATCTGAAAAGGTAGGGGAAAGGCTCATTGCAGCCGATTTCAGCATCCCAGGATGCCGAAACCCAAGTCCTGCCTGCGCAGCCATAACCCGCCAGTGATTCAACTATTGGCACGGTGATATGGATCGGTGAAAGAGAACCAATAGAGACTCACTATCAAGTTATGCCAGTACGCTTTGGGCATCGCGCAATGATGTACAGGCCAGGGAGGAGGTAAGCTAGTCCAATAATTCCAACCATTAAGAGACTTCACCTCCACATCTTTCTGCTCCACCGCCCTGCTGTGATAGGAACTTGAGCTTCATTGTGCCGCGGCTGAGAATGTGTCTGCATATATACGAACTAGGATTTTGGCATCCTGGGATGCTGAAACCCAAGCCGTGTCTGGAGCTGCAACCAATCATAGATCAATCTAAACCACGGGGCAAGGCAGGTCAGAAGAAGTGGCTCGCTATCAGGTTATGCCAGTACACTTCGGGCATGGGCTAGTCGTGATTCAAGGACCACTTCAGTGCACATTCTGCCTCCTCAGAGATATAACGATTGTATATACGCAATCATTGATGAAGGAATTAGCTATGCCCTTCTTCACCTCTATCGTCCTCCTATGTTAGATAGAACTCAACTAGTGAATCCAATATACGGCGACAGCTATAAAGTGCGTCCGCATACGAAGCTGGCAGGCTCCGCATTTTGGTGGACCGTTCTTTGATGCAAAAGGTAGGATAATCGGGGTCTGATTTCCATAAGTATTCACGCTGATTCAGTTGGTAGGCAACTTTCTCCACGACAATGTGATACCGAGACGAAAACTGGAAGATACCTGTCTTTTATAAAACAAACGCTTGTATGGCTGCCCGAAAAGCGAAAGACAGCACGGGAGTTGATGGATCATCCGTTCCTCTGATTCGCCGGGAAGCCTATAGGAAGCTCTAACCTTATGCAGTGCTGGCTGATCTAGGAAGTATATTAGTTATTGGCATATCCTTCAGTGTCCATGTTCCCCGATATATCGGACAATGGAGCCGATTTGAGGCTGGAGGGAGCCAATTGAATGATCAGACAAGGATACTATGGTAATGCTCTCCGGGCTGCTACTTCAGAAAGGAGCAGATGCCAATGCTCGGGGTGAAGTATACGGTGACGCTCTCCGGGATGCTGCTCAAAGAGGACATCGTGATATTATAAGGTTATAGTAGTAAATTCATTACGCCCAGCGGCATCAAGCCTAAAGCGCACCCAAGGCACAAAAAAATGATGGACAGCACTAGATATTTCTGTCCTTGGCTATCTTTTCTAGTGGATCCGGTGTCTCAGAGGGATAGGTTATTGACTTTGGAGAACATACAACAACAAAAGGAAACGTTCAAGACATAATGTATGGGCTAGAGGGGCTGTTGCAGCCTTTTCTTTTGAGATGAGATTATGACAACAATGTATGCGATGGAAGAGAAAACAGCCTATAGGTGCGGCAATCGGGGTTCTTTATCTGAATCTATACCCAAGTATCTTCGAATAGGCTGCCGGTCAGAGACTGGTCACGGCCAATATTGTCGTCATTGGAATGCAGCACCCACTGTTGGGGAATCTAGTTGGGTAGCTGGGCCTCTCTAAATATGACATCGGATCTTTTTCTGCATAATAAAGGTGGCTAGATAAAACATGCAAGGCTCAGCTCGTGGCTAGGTATATAAAAAGAGCTTCTGCTTTCACGGCCACCACTTCTCCTAATTCTCGGTCAATCAAATTGACGGTTCCAGCCATTTGAATTTTTCTTCCTTCAACTTTAGCTACCCATACATGGAAGGATGTGGGTAGGTTAGGTGACACAGGCCGGACAAATGATAATTTCAGATCAGCGGTAACGGCGCGGCGACTTCTATCCATCTCGGCACAGCAGTCCGCAAACATATGGTCAAGGAGAAATGCTAAGAGCCCTCCATGTACCTTCCCTTCGTGATAACATAGATGTTGGTGAACAATCAATTCCGCCTTCAGTGCCCACTCTCCATCGCTGGTTTGAAAAACTGGCTTATATTCGCTTATCATGGATATATTCATCGCATCTCGAGGACTGAGTTCCTCCTTCAGAGCCGTAGTGAGCGCATTCACTACAATATCCTGTTAACATAGTTCTAGCTATGCGTTGCTTGTAACTCACGTGGTTTGATTGTAGCTGTAGCCATTAGAACAGATGTCGCTTCTACCGGAAGCACCAAAAAGCACAATGTCGCCTGAAATGGAAGCACGAAAATGCACAGTATGGCTAAAAAATTCATATGCGAAGTTAAAGGCAGTAGAATATATCTATTCAATCGATAATCACCGATTACTGTACATGATTACCATGTATTGACTTTGAGCGTGCCCTACTTTCACATGAGTCCCACCTATGACAAAATCGAGAAAACCCAGTGCCCAGTGCCCAGTGCCCTAAACGTGCTCGATTCTGACCGATTTGGATGCTGTACATGGTTTGCAATGCAGTTGTGGTGACCCATGCTGAGGATTTACTGGCATATGTTGATGGGTCCGAATCAGTACCCACGACAAGTATCCGCTATGAGAAAGAAATCCCAAAATACTACGTCAATTAGGACTATTTTTTTTTAGCTACTGTCAATCTTCAAAATTTTTATGGGACCAGTGCTACTAGTACGCACAAACTATCACCAACTTGTACCGACACCAGTTAGTACTGACATCAACTTGTACCGACACTAATTGGCACTGGTATCAACTCGTACTGACACCAGTTAGTACTAACATCATCTTGTACTAATACTAATTGATACTGACATTAACTCGTCCTGAAACCAAGTAGTACTAACATCAACTCGTACTCACATCATAGTAACGTTAAGTAATTCTGGAGGAAAACGTAGAGGCACAGTCCTGTATTTAGCTTCATAGACTGTATAGCAAGGTTAGTAGTCGAGCATCGTCTACGATGTACGTCATTTGATTTTCCGGGCCCTGGCTTAAGTGAATATAAGTCCGATTGAAGCACCGTTTTGGATACTAAGGAATAAATATCTATTTATTCCAGTATTTGCTTCTGTAGGGTCGTATCGATCCTGCATAACAATGACTGAGTCAACAAACACCAAGAGAGGTCGTGTTGCTATAATAGGAAGTGGTCCTGCAGGGCTATTCGCTGCTTGGGCTCTCCAGAACGATGGATATGCTGTGACGATATTCGAAAAGGCAAGTTTCTAATTGCTCTTAAATTATTTAAACTCTTCTAAACGACGGGAGCAGAACAAATGTCTTACCCTAGATGGCCACTCGTTCCAGCTGAAAAATGATGCCATTGTGGATATTCCCATGCGTACCTTTTCGGGGGGATACTACGCCAACCTCTTCCAAACACTGAACTTCCTTGGTATCAAGACACAAGTTCGACACTTTCGTTATATATTTATGGAACGAACCCGGCGTCATTTCCAATTCTATTCCAATTTCCACCGGATTATCCCTTGTTTTGAGAACGGCATTCTTATTAACCTTTTTAATTTCCTCTGTTACCTTTGGTTCACGATTGCAATATTTCTTCTACCCCCTCGGATAACCAACCTACCGTACGCAAGATGTCAAACAGAAAGCTTGGACGAATATGCTCATCGTATCCGGCTACCTTCTAAATTTCTAGACCAATGTTTGCTACCATTATTTGCATCTGTCGCAACTTGCACCCATGATCACCTCCGCAACTTACCCGCGGCATATATCGCGGACTATAGAAAATTGACTTTGGGAGCATATCACCGTACGGTATCTAATATGCAGCACCTACAACAGCGGCTTGTCAAGGGAGCGCGTCAGAATTTACAATGTGAAGTCATTTCTGTGAGATCAGAAAATGGGGTCGTGGCCGTCGGATACCGTTATGTGTGCGAAAGACCAGAAGAAGCTTTAATTCATATTGCAATCTTTGACCACGCAATCCTGGCTGTCAGTGCGGCCCAGGCAAGCCAAATTCATATCGCCAGCTCTGCAGTGACTTCACGCTTGTTAAGCTGTCGAGTACGTGTCGCTGTTTCCCAACGATCTAAGGAGGAAAACACTTCGCAACGAAACTGTCGGCCATCTGAAATATTGATGCTTAGAACTCGTGATTCTCCCAGTATCGGCATGGTCACACAGTCAACTCATCTCCATCCCTCAAACGTAGCGGTGACTGTGTCTCCGTGTCCAAGCAATGAGATTCAAGACAATAATACACTTCATGTTGTCGACTTGGTCCGTCCAGTACCAACCCCGGATTCCCACGATTTATTACTACGTGTTTTTGGAAAAGGATGTCATTCCGGCATTTGGAGGAATGGGGAGGACAATGTTTATCTGGTAGGCGGTTATGCGTCGGCCGGACTGCCTTTGCTTGAAGCATGTGTTCGAAGTGCATTTGAAGCTGCAGCGGCCATTGGTGCACGACTACCCTTTACGATAATACGTCAGACACCCTTCTGAAATTTTCCTTAGATCTGTGAATCAAAATGTAAATTCATCGACACCAGACGGGATGGTGACCGACCAAATGGGAAACGATACTTCGTCTACGATGTTGAATTGTAGTTTCCATTCAAGCCTTTGTTGTAGAGTTTGCATGCGATCGATTCATGAGAATGTCAACACCCAAGACAAGGGCACCGCGATGTGGAATCTACATTTTCTTAAGTCGGTTGGCTAATGGGTTTTACTCGAAATAGAAATATCTTCCTCGCTCTCATAGCGGACTAGTCACGACCACATATTTTTCAGATATTTCAATATTCAATATCCAATATTCAATATCAAGGAATGAGTGCGGAAATCGCGCGGGTATATGATCGACCCCCTATCAGTCTCACAAATGCTAACAGCCTAGTGTTGCTGCATGTAGGTGCTTCCCATGGAAGCCCTACTTATGGTAATATCCAGGGCTAACAGAAAGAGCTGATCAAGCAAGTTCTACAACATCTAAACCTGTTACAGTATACTCTGCAGTCGCGTTTCTAAAATATTGACTGAGCCGAAAGAGAGGATTCCACTTCCCAACTGTAGCTAGACCCACAGTATTTTACTTGAAACGCGAAAGATCACCAGCTTCCATAAAGCTATATCATTGAGATTCTAAGTACGTATTGGATCAATCAAGATCGCCTCGTTACATTGGTCCATAGTCCCACAGCTAAGCAAAACTTCTCCGCCATAGAGCACTTGCACAGCCGTCAACCATAGCTTCAACTATAACCCGTGGAGTCGCAGTTGCCATTCCGGCGAACCCCAGTTCCAGCGTTCCCATTGATATCGGGATCGACGGGTATCACCGATTACTTGATTATTGTATTGGAAATTTTAGCGCCCTAACTCTACATGAGTTGAAAGCCCGATTCTGACCGATTTAGAAGCTGTACATTGCTTGGAATACAGTTTGTGGAGTTGTGGTGACTCGTGTTGACATAGGTATGTGGATCCGAATTAGTAAGGTACCCGATAGGTAACTTAACTAAGCTATCCGAAGTACCAGCAGCTTGTACCGACACCACTTGATACTAACACCAATTGATACTAACACCAATTGATACTAACACCAATTGATACTGACACCAATTGATACTGACACCAATTGATACTGACACCAATTGATACTGACACCAATCGACACTGCCATCAACTCGTACTGACACCAATTGGTATTGACATCAACTCGTACTCCCACCAGCGCGTACTGACACTACCCCGTAATCTTAAGGGCATTCTATCATACTCTTAAAAGTTTGCGAGTTCACACGGTTCGACTACTCTTCCGGGAGAGGACAGCAATCGGGTGGGTCTCCAGTACTTCGATTGCCAGGGATCTAGAAACAAGGAAGACTTCTACCAGGCGGATCGGTCGTATTTCTCCTAGTGATGTTTGCTCTAGCCCATTTCGTAATGACATACCTATAAAAGGATCGCTACCCTCTAACCTGGTCTTTGAAGTCGCACATAGTGGCTACAATCTTCAAAGACAATATTCAATGTTTTTCTCGTGGGTCATAACTAGCATTTTGCATATTTCACTGGCATGTGCTGCACACCATAAGCACCGTCATAGAGCACTTGCACAACCATCAACTGAAACGGCAACTGAAACGGCAACTGAAACCCATGGCGTCGCGATCACCATTCCCACGAACCCCGGTTCCAGTGTTCCCATTGACATCGGGATCGATGGGTATGCTACTTCCAATACTTCGCTTGAGCATGATACTGAATTAAGCAGCCCGATGGGCATCATTGAGATAGGCTCGCCCGGACAAACAATTGACGTCCAGTTTGATACCACCTTCAATGGAGTGCTCGTTCGGTCCACCCGTGAGAATCTCACTGACATAGATGGCATCCTTGTATATAACAGCAGCGAGTCCAAAACATGGGGTTATATTTATAATTCTATCCCCGAGAATACATACACGCAGACACTTAAGGATGATTCCTATGCGGTTGCGTTCGCTGGCATGGAAACATTCAATATTGGCGGCAAACTCTATTCGGATGTCGCATTTGGCCAACTTGAACAATATTATCCAAATGCAAGTGGACAAGTTGTTCCCTTTGGCGGAACTAGTGGGATTATTGGCCTCAACTACAACGCGATGCAGCAGCCTTTGTTTTCAAGTTTCATGTATGCTATTCAAGATGAGCTAATAGGTATGCCTCATATCACGGCTTTTGTGAGCATTCATTGACGCTGCGGCTAGAATGGAAATGCTCCCTTGACTCATCTCGAGAATGGCAAAATGGTACTTGGACCTTTGGGACTCTGGAAAGTTCAAATGACTGTGCTGCTATTGCATGGGCAGATCGGAATATTGATCAGCCTAACTGGAGTGTTAATATATCAGCAATATCCGCTGGCAGTCGAAAGAATCCTCCAGTCAGCACCTGGTCCGCTACAGTCTCAACGGCAGAGCAATCCCTTGTTTGGCCGCAAAAGCTCCTAGACTGGTACTTCTCAGGCATGGATTCTACATGGTCTCCTTTTGATAACACGTATCGCTATCCGTGCAACGTGAGCCTACCTGATTTCACATTTGGCATTGGAAATGGGACATTCACCATTCCTGGTACGTATATGCCGTACCAGCGTGATCCAACCGGCACTACTTGCATTTCCATCATCACAGGGGATAATTCTACGGAGTTGGGCCATGAGTACACCTTTGGTTTGTGGTGGGCCCAAGTAGGAGTGCTGATCCTTGACTACGAGCATAGTCAGGTGGGCTTCGTGAATAAGTCGACACCATTGCCGAAATTTACTACAGCGGCCCTGGACATTATTACAATGAATTAGTTTACTACAGTACGTATTATAGAGAGAATCATGTAGGGTATAACCAATTCAATTTCTTCTGGCTGGCCAGAACGCTTCCTCCCTCTGTGTCTCCGATTACCACTTCAGTTCCTGGCATATTTTCCGATCCTACAGATTGTCCTTGCTGGGACTCGAGAAGGATTCCCGGGGGTCAAATGGGCCGGGTGTCGCGTGAGGAGAGGGGCCGGAGCTTGTCCTGTCTAGCCCGAAATAAGATTTCATGTGCTTGGGAGATGTAGATACAGGATCGCCACTATACAACCCTTTGATTCTCCCACCGGAGTGCCTCAGGACGGCAGAAATACCACATCACAAGCTGAGGAATGGGCCTAAATAGAAGACTGGTGATGCAACACGGCTACGCATTAACCTTGCTATCACAGAGATAGTTGCAGTTTCGTTCCGATAAATCTTGAGGTTGTGGGAAAACAAATTGGCTGTGGGTCTACCAGCGGAAATAGTTGAATCACATGTCGATCCTCCTGGATCAGTTCTTGGGTCATGTAATCCGAGATTTATCATGCATAGGGACTTTCATGACGGGTCATTACACAAACAGGAGCGGGAAGAACTGCAGGCAAGATTGATACGTTTACGACTGCACGACATTTTACGTACTTAGTATGTAGTCTAGACCTTAAATTGTGAGCCACTAGATCAGCCTGCAGTGTACTTTAGCGGATCTTCTTTGTTTGAACTGACCCATACTAGCCAATCATAATGCATACAGTTAAACTTTGCAAGGCTGGCCCCACTCAACCGGAACAAACGATCTTCTGGTTATTTCCAAACATGACCTTACATGCACCTGCAACGATTCAAACAGACTCTACCTACTTATCCTCCGATTACATTCACGGTATCTCTTTGGTTGTGCCACGAACGCGATAGAAAACTCCGATAAGCTACAGAATCATGGATCACGACGACCAGTTCTTTGCAAATATTATTTCAGAGATTGATCATACGACTGGTCAGATTATCTGGTAAGCTTTTAATCTAGCCTAGCTGATGCAATAATGGCTGACAGACCGAGTCCCCATTGCCAACAACAGATTTCAGGGAAGTGTTTCCAGGACGAACACTTTGACTGGTGCATCAAACACCAGAGAATGGCCATCGGGGATCCGGAGGCCTGTACCCATCCAGAGGCAAAGCGCAGCGCTTGCAGTGTTGCAATGTGGGTCGATCCCGTATATTTCGCTCATAAGGATGTTTGAGTTGCACTTTGCACAGAAGCGGCCTGCAACTGCCTTATCCTTGGCGAATCAAGTATCACGAGGAGAATAAAAATGACAAGCCACTTGCATTACAAACGGTCGAGGCAGACGACACTTGGAGCCAAATGCATGTCATGGAATATGTGTGGTTCCTGAGAACTCCAGATAGAATGCAGATGTGAGACGGAGCTCTATGGCGCCGAACTCGGTTAGTTTGTCAATTCTGTTCATTTTTTCATAGTGAACCAGTTCAAAATCTCTACATTATATATCGTGTGGCCTCCCAAAAATCTAGCAACCTCAATGGACACGAGACAACCATTGACCCTATAATCGATCTGTCATTACGAGGGCGACATCATGAATGCGCAGTGTTCGGTTGAAGAATATCAGCAGTTCCTAGCAGCCTTGTACAAAACCCTTGAACAGCAACTAAGTGACGCAAAAAGTGAGAAACCGTGCATCCGATTTGTGAAGCAAGCTAAAGAAACGTACAGGGCCAGCCGAGGTTCAAGAGAAAGTTTTCAGTCAACACTGGCATATCACACGAAAGGGTGTGGACGGTACCTTTCTTACTGTGTGTCTACCATCCGATGACAGCTCTTTACGGATTGAAATTCATCATGGAAGTGGTTGTGACCCCGGCGAAGGGCGCGCCTGTTAAAGTCACGTCTCATGATAATTGCCTCGCATGAATAACTTCCTGCTCGCTTCTGGGTTACCAGCGAACGGATGATGGAAATATATCAAGCAGAAGGTGGACAGTCCATGTAATTTCATGATTTGGATTCGCGAGAACCTGTCTTCTGAGGCCGAGATTATTGTGGAGGATAATGCACTGTGACTGGAGACAAACATGCACAATTCGATCAACTACACGTACTCTGAGCATTTGAGACGACTCGAAGCAACGCAAAAAAATAGGTGCAATAGAAAAACGGATATTGTTCATACATTTCTATCTTTGCTAGCAAACTCATCACTATTCGATTTCATAGCCTGATGATAGAATGAGAGCATCGTAATCAGTTGCAACAGATCTTTTTATCTATGTCGGGCAGATATTTCTTTTTGCATTGTGACTCACTAGAGTCACCCTAGTTATATCTCGGCTTATACTGAAAGTTTCTCACCACGAAGACCCCGAGCAGGAAAGAGTTATTAGGAGAGAAATTCGGACAGTCTTTGCAGACCTTGGAGATCCCCTTCGACGGTATTCGCTAATTCCTGATCCACCCAGCCCCTGGTATAGCCGCCGCCAAAATCAATAAGATACGCATCATCGTGCGAATCAATTAGGACATTATCTGGTTTAACATCTCCCCAAACAATACCACAGGTATGAAGTCCCTTTATGGAACGAGTAATCTGGTCCAACCATTTCCGCCTCATCGACACATACTGGGGGTCTTTTCCTGTGCATAGCAGGGTCCTGTCGTTGCACTCTATATATGAAAGAAGAAGGCCCACAATACGACCCGACGAAAGAATCTGGACAATTCCAAGAAGGCTGCATGTGTTGATAGACTCAGCAAGTGAGGTTGACTGCATTTTCGCATATGCTTTAAGCTCTCTGCAGGTGCTATCCGCATCTCCAGCGCCCACCGATTTCAAGAAAGCAAGCTGTTGCCCGTTGATGTATACCTTACGCGGGACGGCTGGTAAAGCACCGCTCTCCATTGAAATTGGAACCTCGACTTCGTCAGGACGATAAATAGGGAGTGCGGAATAGTCTACTTGTTCCGACTCTGGAAGGAGAGCACCCAATAGTCGCTCCCGGCCAATATTATCTAGAAATATTGGTACCAAATTATTCTCATCGGCCTCCAGTGAGTAATGAAAAACTTCTGGGCACAAGCAATCTCGGAGAGAATATTTTTGGTGTTGATTCAGAGGAGGAATTTGTTGAAAAATTGGCATAAAAGATTGCAACGCCCAGTCGGCTAATTCTTCAAGAGGATCCTCAAAATCTTCTTCTAACTCGGGCAAATAGTCAGGTTCTAGACGGTCGAGAAATCGGAGATAGTCTGCCAGAAGTGCTGGTGACTTCTTGAAGTTGCAGGCTTTTAACTCGATCTGAAAATGTTTATCAGAGACGAAGACATTCAGTTGAGAGTCCTTGTTGAGTTCGCTGGACCAGAATGGTCCTAATGTGTAGCGAGGATATGTTTCCATCGTTGAAAATGAGGTCGGAAGCCTGGCTGTAAGCGCAATCGAGGTGGAAGGTTCAGGGCTGCTTTAAGTATGGTAAGAAGTGCAAACAAAACAAACAACTGGCCACATGCCTCCCGTAAACGCTTGGGGATCCGCAGATTATGTCAACGACAGGTCCGAGTATAATATTGGGCGCTAAGTGAAACTACATGAATGATCGTTGAATTGTTCATATGTGCATGCACATGAGAAGCCAATGGAAATCTGTTTTAACATGTAAGGCTGCGAAAAGCCGCCGGGGCTAAGATCGATATATATTCGACGCTAATTTTGGCTCCGTCTCTCCAAGCGAGTGAGATGTCATCCTATAGAGACTTCCAACCTTCGCCAATTCAAAACGAACTACTCTACCGTGTCTTGATGTGCTCAATCCTTCAATTTCCGATTGGAAAATGACCCAATCTATTAAAGTCCTCGCTCACAACCAACAGTCTGGTTGGACGACATAAATTCTCACTCTCGAAACCCTAAGCCCCAGCGTATATTACAGATAAGATTGATCCATGATTAATAACATTTCCTTGAGTTTCGAAGTATAAAGGATCAGCTCTGCTCTGCTGGAATGTCCCTTGAAAGCGTAGTCGATGCAATTCCTAATTCGGACTATCTCAGACTCGCTTCAGGGGCGAAATTGTTACGTTCCTTAGTTTCCTCAGCGAAAAACCTCCATTATACCATTGAACGAAAAGAGATGTGTGGACGCCAGTACAGAGTATACCGCTGTGGTCATCGCATCTTGATGCCAGGCATAGTATATTGTCACAACGCCAAAATCAGTCCTCGAACCGGGAGGCAGACAATGTGTGGCGTTGAAAGAACTGTAACAGACGTGGCAGACTCCAACTTGTGCGGTGATATTGAATGTTATTACCAGGACTTGGTTAATAGGGGTTGGATTTGCCATATATGTCGGAATAGCAACTACGGACCTCGACACTGTGAAGGCACAGTTCTGGGTCGGCGGGGGCAGTCTCCCTGTGAGCATCAAGTTTGCCGCAGTTGTCGATACGCCTAGACTGGTGAGCACAATATCGATGAGGCTAAAATGTAGAAATAACCTAGCTCTAATCATTATGAATAGGCGCAATATCGCCTACTACTATTCCTTGAACTTTGGATGCTACTGTTCGTTTCCGCCCCGACTCTATATACAGATCTTGGTGGCACAGGATATTGAAGGGCTTCATGAACAGTTTTCTTCTTCTTTCTTTGTTGCTCCTTACCGTTCATTGCATTCTTGTATGATAGCAAATACTCCTCTAGCTTGAGATTTTTCGATGTGTTGTGACCCATACCGCTAATGTAGTCCATTTTTTGTTTTAAATCTATCGTATAAACGAACCCCTCTCCATGCCAATTGACGGATCACATTACACAGCACGATATCACCATGATACAGACGACTTACTGCAAGTCCCTTGCTTCTACTGCCAAACAAACATTCCTCTCTGCATTCTTTATCATGCTATGCTTAGGCTACACTATTAGCATCTAATACCATTTTTTTTTTATCTAAGTGCGGTGTTCGCCCTTTCACCCAGTGGTTTGAGAATAGTGTGAGACCACAAAGCCCTTCTATGCTTTCCATACGCATTATAGGCGCCGGTCCCCTTTCTGCATCCATATCCAGGCGGTTCTTACTGACGTGACGCTTGAAGCAGAAGTTCTATCCAAATTTCAGCACTCAATATGGCACAAGATCCTAGCCTCATCCTTGCCTTGCAACTTCATTTGGAGGAACTCAATGAGTTGGAGGATAGACAAAAGGGAAAACAGATGGCGGGTAGACCAACAGACCTGGAATTAGCGATCGCTTCCATGAAAGATGACCTGCTCGCTGCACAAGTCTGCATTCAGGACCAACTCTTGGCGGTTAGTACCAGCACTGCGATCGTCACCGATCAAAACATGTCATAGAGTATTGTGTATTGCCGGAAGCGAATGGCATTGATACGACGAGGGTATCTTACACAAGCTAGAGGAATACTGGTAGAAAGTTAAGAACTAATGACTTTGGGTTTATGTCACATGTGATATATCTTACTTCAACTATATCTAATTGCTTCGACTTATCTTAACCTTGCATCTCGTGTTACATGACTTGTCTCTAGTCCAAATTTCGACAAGTATTTCAACTTTTCGTGCGTGGCGAAGTGGTTTTGCACCAGGTTCTGTTTTCTCTTAAGATTGCAAAGATCGCAAAGCGATTTTGACTTTGTTGAATGAGCACGTGAATCAACTTCGGTGTCACTTCTGTGTTGTATATGACTTTCACAGTTATATTTCAGCATGGCCGAAGGAGATATTTCAGACTTCTTAAACAGGTTGAATCTACAATCAACGCAGCGGCAGTATGCACATACACCAGTCTCTGGTGAGAACATAACGGATACCCGAAAGTCACACACCAGGCGCTCTCGACGTCGGCGGAAATCACAGCAAATTGCCAACAACCAAATATGGCCTCAGCAGAACCACTCCTTAACGCGGCGGAACGAGCAGGGCTTAGGAGGGATAAAACGAGCGGAGGCATTGGAGCGATCTCCGTCACCAAAATCCAATTCCAACTCAGAGTTGGATGATAGAGTGCGGCAATCTATCAAGGAGGGATCCGCTACAAATCATAGCTCATTGTCGCTGATAGTACCGTCCGCCCATGTCTACGTGGTTCAGATCATGCGGCCCTCCGAAATTATTGAGAGCGTTTATCTGTCTTCAGTGGATGCAAACAAGCGGGCCCTAAGATACCTTGAGTGCCAGTACGACATCAAGGCGAATGAAATATCGGAAGAGAGAGGTCTATTTGGCCAGGCTATCTCAGCAGCCAAAGCTACGAAAAGGATGTGGCGGCATACAGATACTTTAGAAATTCTCACCCGTGGCGGAGTTCCATGGATCAAGGTTTTGAAAAAACCCTTATACTCTGATCAGACTGGAAAGGAAGAATTAGCGTACCTATCCCTAGATCGAACTGACGGGTTATTCGTTATTGGAGCGTACCAATCTCAAGAGAAGGCATGGGAGCACTGCAAGAAGTACTGGTCAGACCTAGCAGTATGCTCTTCGATAGAAGACCTAAAAGACTGGCACGATGGAAGATTTCACCATGCACAGGCCAGAGTCGCAGGTAAACTGCATCACTGGTCTTTGAAAGAGTACGAGATGTTGTAGTTAGCTAGCTAAACGATTGGGGCAAATTGAACGCAGCTGCTTAAAAGAGAGCATTCCCGAATAGCGTTCTTCATCTTGACAGAATTATGATATTTCTAAGCTGCTCTAGGCTGAGCTATCACTGGTATGAGTTATTTATACAGGACAAGTGGGGAACAAGAGCCGAATAGCAGCACAAGATGAGATTGATATAAACAGTATGGGAAGTCTACATCATGAAAAACCCAAACTACTGGCCAACCAGATCAATAAGCTATATTTGACGGATATGACGAGCTTCCTGTGCTGGAAGTATACATAGAACACAAAGTATAGAGAATCAAGAAGAACTTAAAAACAACCAGTATCTCTTTCTCATTTATATGATCTCCGTGCAAATGCTTGATCAATAGTTACCCGATGTCAACCAACGCTTGTCAATGATGTTCCCCTCCGGCATAGCCCCATCCCAGCTTTTTCTTTCATGTTCAATGTGTTCTTTCGTCCATCCATATCGCTTGCTCTCTGCCTCAGGGTCGTATCTCGGGCCCTGGGATTCTGCTATTCTCTTCTGCACGCCGTAGAATACCATGTATCTCCAGAATCCATTCTGCGGCTGACACAATTTGTGATGATAGGCTTTCCACAGCGTAGGCAGTATAGTCACATCCTGAGCACAGTATCGAATAATATCTGCTCGAATGGGCCTCTGATTAAAGATTTGATAGCTACCTCCTCTTTTAGGGTCCCAACGCTGCCCAACCAATGCCTTAGTCTGTCTCCATCTCTGGAGTTCTCCCCACGGAAGATTCGCATGGTTCTCGATGCATTTTGCAAGACCAGAAACATACTGCCGAGGTCCAGAGCGCACAGCCAATTCCATAACTTGGAGGTCCTTAACGCATTGCAACCGAATTCCATAGTGGCTGAACATGGCATCTGAGTCATTCCGGACGTCGAAAAAGACTTTTGGTATAGAAGGTGCTTCCAAAACGGTCTTCAAGGAAGTTCCGTTGCTGTTGGCAATGAGAAAAGCCCTCTCACCTAGGGTAAAGACATCGATGAGGTAGACTTGGCGGAGTGGAAGTACAAAAACTGAAATGATAGATATGGTGCCAGTTCTACCAAGTCTGACGCCCTCGAGATCGAAGTACAAGGATGGAGGCACGACTTGGCAATTTTCTATCCCAGTAAGGAATTCTTGAAAGGTACCTTCGGTGTCAACGACGGTAATGCTAGCCATTGTCGAGTAGACTAACAAAAATCTAGGAACTGTTCTCACAATCAAATACAAGATCAATTCGAGATGCTTTTCAACAAGGTGAAGAGGATTTAAAGTGTATTTGAGCTTCGACACAATTTGGTACTACTGCAAAATCGCTCAAGTGCACCAGGTGCTTTCGGTAAGGGGTTGTTAGCATCGATAGCATTCCAAAGCTCAGACCAACATTCATCTCCTAGCATGGCGTCTGAGCACTATGCTGTGAAGTCACATCTTACGCTGTAGTCATACCTTAGGATGCGATGGATCCTATCGCTAGCACTGGGATTGGGCAAGTGTAGAGTAATATTCTGTGTAGCCGACTGTAAAAGTGTGAGTGCCTACCCCTTTTCAAATATCCCTTACCGGCAGGATTACACAGGCTAGGCCAACCTCAAGCGACCCGTGAAGGTAGGCCAGGATGAGAAAGAAGGTGGAAATGACTGTCACTACAATCAGTCAGCTTAGGACTTACCTATAGCTTTCAATTTGGGATATATCACGAACGCATGGAACGCAGCTTAGCTTCTCTCTATCTTATCATAGTCGTACGACCTAGAATTTGAGCATCCTGGGATGCCGAAACCCGAGTGGTGTCTGTGGGGCTAGACCAACTACTGAGCCTCATTTAGGACTTTCCTTAACAATCTGTCATATCATTGCTCTAAATTAGAGCATTTCTGGGTTTTAGACTGTTATCCATGTATCAAAACATCATATGTTTGTAGCTGTCTGACTAGCACCTAACTTTAGGATATAGGATGATGGCTGTGTTCGTCTTAGCTTTATAGTCCTGCTAACTACAATTGATATTTTCCTTTGCACGCCATGGCCTCATGAATGTGGTATTGAAATCCGTCACACTCCTCGGTGCATGGAATGGTGAATGGTGCCTGATTACATGATTAAAGATGGTGCTATGTAACACCTCGTCAAATCTTGGTCTGCTCCAGTGTGCTGTAGGTGGTAAAGATGGTCTTCATGTAGTGATAACTGTACTGGACCTGGGAAATGACTGAGAACGATAATGGACGACACTCCAAGTCGAAATGGAAGGGCTTTACTGAACCCAGAATTTATTTGGGGTATATAAAGTCCCTCGATGCCCATCTCTGTGTTTGACTTTTCCTTTCTTTTATCTACCCTCAATTCTGGATACTGCCATCGACATGCACAGCGTACAGCCTACTCCCACATTAATAATGAGAGAGCAAATCCCAGTAGATAAGGCATTCTATTATGATATTCCAACGCAGAGTCATACACAATCCCCTACATTGACTCTTCCTCTTGATAAAATATTACCCTATAAAACTTCTAGTATTGTTATAACAGATAGTAGTGACAACAATTAAAGTGACGCCTGTACCCTCATATTCCCTGTATGAAGTTACCAAGCATGATTATACTTACCAAGCTTATAATAAAGCAATGAATACTGCTACTACTACTCCCACTTTAAGCAAATGTAGATGAAGAAAACCCGGAGTAGGCAAATGGGAAAGAGAAGCCACGGATTTCGACCCCATGCTTGTGCGTATCCGGATTATTTTCCCTTCCTAATCTTAGGCATTATCCAATGACAGTAAAAAGGATGAATTCTCCCAAAAGGTTCGACATCGGAGGAGCTCACAGTTTTGAGTGCCGAGAAAGACCGTCTCCAAGAGAAGTTGACAATCTTGAACCAACAGGTCAACGAGAGGATGCGTGATTTACAGCCGGTTGCAGATGAGCGAAAGGATTTCACGTACTTTACCTTCGCTGTCAGGACTGTGGTGAAGCAAAGAAATACTGGTATATATTTAGATGTGGTCATGTGTTCTGTACTGGATGTCAACACGAAGGAACCCCTTTTCAATTCTTGCTGTCCCTGCTGCCAAGAGTCCATCCAAATTTGCATAAAGTTTGATCCAAAATTGTCGTAGGTTGGCGAGATATTTGAAGCACTTATAGATTTAACAATCATATCACATAGTAGAAATCGCAATCTATTACCAAGTTAAAGGCTATTCCATAATTTCAATATTGTAGGTGTGGGTCCGCAAACCTTTATAAATATGCCTCACAGCCGATTCAGCAAGCCTTCTTCTATAATCTAGAGACATGCTATGAACACGTACATGGCCAATCATGTCTAGGACGCTCGTACTTTTGTCCCTCAAAAAAAAAGATCTATAGATACCGCGTCCAAGATGTTGTATAACGGAAAATCAAAGCATTCAGATTTTGTATATGGATCATCAGTTCACCCACCAGGATCTACTACTAGTCGCTTGCTAGGTAGTTACGATCACAATAGATGAATTTTGATGTTCAAAGACGCCCCTGTTCCCCATTTCAGAATGGAGTTGCCTTCCAGCCAATGATGAAAGCTGATTTGAATAAAGTGGGCCTAGAATGGATATCCGCATGAATGATACGATCTGATTGGAAGGCTGGATAGCAAGCTCTAATACTATGTACATGTCAATGATTTCTACGGATTGAAGTTATCAGTACTAAACCGCCATGTACATAGGTAGATATTTCCTACAAAAACTTGTCGTTTTGGATTCATACTGCAAACAATGACTCTATACAACGTTTAGGTTGAAGTAGGTCAGGTAATCATGTCACTTTCAGTCTTGGAGCTGGATAATTTACAAGAAAGGTGATTTCAAGTAGTTATAGGTGATAAACATATAGAAAGAAGTACTTTAGCTTAAATATATTTAGGGCTACCAAGAAAACCAGTTCGCACAGAAATGATGCAGGTCAATCTGCCTGGTTCCTTTCTCCTCTTTTTTCCCCGTTGTGGCCTCAGCTTCAATAGCTGAAACAACAGCAGCACCAGCAGCAACAATCACTCGTAAGTATCCCCTGACAGTGTATCTTTTGCCAATGAAATAAAGCAACCACTACGATAACCCACGAGACTGCTAGTGTGCATATTGAAAGAGGATAAGTCATGATTATCTGAATATGGGGTAGAGGAAAACCGTGTCCAGGACACCCGATTTTCGAAAACCGTGACGGGGGAAGTGGGAGTGTCTTGATGTACTACTTTATCCGAGGCAGACGTTCCGCACCTTATTATAATCTACAGCTGGAAGCTAGACTGTAAATAGCAATGAAGCGCTTAACTCGAATAATGACTCCTAATGGGCTATTGGAGATTCCAGAATTTGACCGTTCGTGTGGGGCCCAAATGATTGGTGGAAAGAATGCATGACAACCTGTGTCAAGCGAACTGTATCAATGTATTAGCCGCCTGACTTTGCGCCGTCATATTTACCCCACCACCCCTCTAGGAAAAGGGCTTAAATATCCTTATGAACATTAGATAACAGTCTACCACAGGATTATATCAACCATTGTCTATACAGGGGATACAATCTAAATACTTGAAGAAATTTTCACCAGCGCATCCATACACACTGGATAAATCACTTTATGCTTCGTCAGAATGGCTGAAGTCGTAGGCCTGGCATCCTTTGCTTTTCAGTCAAGTATTACACTATACGAGACTTTTAAATCGTTCCATTCGCACCCCAAACGTGTCCGTGATCTGACTGAGGAGTTGGAAGCTTTGATCGGGGTCCTGGGTCCGCTCAAAGACATGGACGCATCACCAGCTGGTACATCACTTCCTGCCCTTGACCTTCCTCTGAAAAGATGTGGCAATGCATGTAAGGAATTCGAACAGCATATCATGAAATGCTTATCGCGATCTGGTGGGGATAGAAAAAACTTTCGTGGCTGGGCTTGTTTGCGGTATATGGGTGACGATATCGATGGATTTCGGCGACTAATAGCGGGATACAAGCTGACTATCAATATTGCTCTTGCCAATGCAACCCTGTAAGCTTGTGTTTGAATATTCGCATGACTACCTCCGTACTGATAAAGCAACAGTCATCACTCTACAATCACCGCTGAAATTCTCGAAAATCAAAAACAGCTGATTGAAGTCACTAAGGAAGATCTGGAGGCTCACCTTGAAAGTATCGATAAGAAATTAGAGCGTGCGCTTGAACAAGCCACCACAGGAACGGTGCATGATACATCAGAGATGCAAGAGATGAAGGAGCAGTGTCTGAGCACCGAAAGATATCTCCAGATTTTTAGGGGTTCCTTCATGGATATCGAGGAAGTTCGGCTCAACCCCGAGCGCAGTGGTTCTTTGAAAAGATTATTCTTCGCCTATCGAGAAGACTGGGATGTTCAAAGTCTTCCAATGACGAGCATGACCGAGACAATATCTCATATGAACCTTTTAAAAAACAAGATTGCCACTGCCTTAAAATCTCCTCTTCAAAGAGATTTCACGATCGCGATATTTTGTGCTATGCCGCTAGAAGTCGATGCAGTCAACGTTCTTTTCGATGAGCTGTATCAAGACTCTACGACTCTATATCAGAACGCACCAGGGGACTCAAACACATATACCCTCGGCCGAATGGGTCATCATAACACCGTTCTGGTACACCTCCCAGGTATAGGGAAGAGCGCGGCATCCCAAGCCGCTTCTTCTATCCGATCAACATATCCTAACATCAAACTTGCTCTGGTAGTAGGGATATGTGGGGGTATACCCTCTAAGAAAGGACCAGCGGAGATTCTTCTTGGGGATGTAGTAGTCAGTGAAGGTATTGTCCAGCATGACTTGGGAAAAAGAGTTCCCGGAGGTTTTGTTGGCAAGACTTCTATTACCGATGGACCGGGTAGACCTAGTTCGGCAATACGAGGTTTCCTTTCGAAACTCAAGACGATGATGGCACAGAAGCGGATTCAAAAGAATATGGAGAATTATTTAAGAAACATCAAGCAGACCACTGGCAATGACGCTGCGCGATATCCAGGAGTAGAGCAGGATAAACTCTTTCAGTCTACTTATCGGCATGAATACCACGACCTCATTGATCGCATCAATTGTGTTCATCCTACTAACAACGCGGTATGTAGTGAAGTGTATAGTCTATCGTGTCATCAATTAAAATGTGACAAGGGTAAACTTGTCCAACGAAAGCGGCTCCAGGATGCACTTGCGCTAGGATTTGAGCCTTCTCCAACCATTCATCTTGGTCTTATTGCATCTGAGGATACAGTCATGAAATCTGGACAAGACAGGGATCTGCTTGCAGGGGAATACAATGTGATAGCTATTGAAATGGAGGGGGTAGGGGTATGGGATAGTCTGCCTTGTCTGGTAGTCAAGGGGGTGTGTGATTATGCTGACAGCCATAAAAATAAGATATGGCAACCGTATGCTGCTGCGACGGGTGCCGCCTGTATGAGAGCTCTTTTAGATGAGTGGACGTTCTGACGTAGTAAAGACACATTATCTCATGTCTATGAACATAATGCTTTTTCTTTAATGAGATATAATTAATCAATCCTAGACTTGGCTATCTTCGACTAGACTTAGTTCAACTGTCATATCATTGACCTATTCTGGAGGCTTACTGGATTTTGGAATGCGATTTATATATTAAACTAGTATAAGCTTTGTAGCTATCTGGCTAAGTCCTATTTTCTGAGAAGGATTACAGCTGCGTTCATTATTGCTTTATAGTCCTCTCAACCACAATCAAACTTTTATTTTGTGCGTGGTGGCGTCATGAATATACGATTGAAATCTGTCACACTCCCAGCTTTGCTGAAGGGTGTGTCTGATAACATAATTGAAATATGGTAATACATAATGCCTTGTCAAATTTTGGTCTGCTTCAGTTTACTTGTGGGTGATGAAGTTGGTCTTCATATATTGTATTGACAGCTGTGCTGGATCTGGGAAAATGATTGAGACCGATGATGCACGCCACGCCAAGTAAGTTTACAGAATCTGAAAGCTAGCCAAGGAAGAAGTCATACGAGCGAGGCTGCAGAAGAGCCTTCCTCCCTGGCAAGTCTACTTCGCAATGTAACGGTCAGGTGAATGTCGTGATTGCCGTAAGCTGTATCGGCTGCCGGAGGATGGGCTCTCGACCCGTTGTTGAGGTTTCTCTGCAGCAATTTTTGATTGGCCAATACTTCGCTTCCGACATGTTAAATGACTTTTCTGTCGCTTATCCTTCAAAACTGTGCAGTAATGCACTTGAAGAGAGCTTTTTGTTCTTCCTGGAAAACTTTCCGCGATACGTGACCATGGAAGCTTCTCGACCTCTTTGAGTTGGACTATCAATTCATCCTCTTCGCGGCTGTACGGATCACGCTTCGCCGACATGGGCATGTTAAAAAACTTGTTCTCTTCCATAACACTGTCGGTACATGAGGGTGGTTGTTCTTGGTGAAATGACTTTTCACTTTGTGGTGCTACATGTTTCTCTTTGAAGGAGCAACACCATATATCGCCACAAGGGTTGTGTTCCCGGGTAAAGAAGCCTTCAATCTTAATGACCTGGAGGTCCGTCATTTTGGTCGATTGATCCTGCTTATCGTTTTGCTTCTGAAATAAGGCTAAACAATCAGATACGGAAGGGCTGCATGATGTCGTGCCGTTATCCTCTGCGAACCAGCAACAATACTCAATACGTCCCAAAGACACTTTCCGGAGAAGACACCCGTCAATCCGGATTTTCTCCAAACCAGTCATATTCTGCGACATAGATTCAGGACTTGACTGACTCGGTAATGATGCTGTTGAATAAGCTCGTCCCTGCGGCATTTCTTGACGTGGGGAGAATGAATCCGTGGCAGTGGCGTCCCACTTCCGTCTTTTTGCTGGACGGGTATTTTGGACGTCATTTTTTATCTGGTCTACCTCCTGATCAGATCCCTGATAGTCACTATCATTTGAATCATCGCTTGCTGTGCTCTCAGTTGACGGCGAACGAAGAGAGCGCAGTCGGGTGCGAGGCTTGTTGCTAGACCGGAGATTTTGACGAGGAACTATGACTGAGAATGATTTTGATGTTGTCCGTTCTGCAGTGCAGTTTCTCAGTTGTAACTTGTCCTTCATTTTGAATGCCGGTGTTTGGCTACTATATGTCCGTTGAGGTTGAGGTTGAGGCGCTACAAAGGCTGTCTCAGTAATTTCATTGATTGGAGAGATTTGGTGTACAATCGGCCGGCTATCCTTATCTTCCAGGGCGGTGATAGTCGAGTTGCTGATGCACGCCTCCGAAGTTGGCATGGTGACGGCGGCAGTAGTTGATTCCCGATCGAGGAAATTCAAGCCAGATGGTTCGATGGGGAGGCCAAATTCATTTGCAACATCGGGTTGTATTTCTAATATTGGGCTCTCTGGAGCAGTGCTAGCCTGTTCCGCTTCATGTGGGCAATAGGAGGAGGTATCTACTTCTGGAGATCTCACTGGCGCTGAAACTCCAAATTTAGAGATCTCCTGAGTGTTTGCAAGTCCGGCGGTATCGTTCCTTTCATCAGAAGAAGTATTGTAATATTCTTTCCTAGCTAGAAAAGTACATCATTAGTCCCAGAATCTGGTATTTCAAGAGATCACCCTTACTATTTTGATATTCATCCTGGTCAATCGCGATTTTGCACATATTGTGCTCTTTATTGGTATTGGAATCGACACATGCAACTCCTGTGGGTTGATGGCAACCACCAGATTGAGAGTGAATTTGCGTCGTAATCGGATCAGTATAAGGGATGAAAGATCCATTCTCTTCACTAAGAGGAATGGGAACAGGAGCCTGGACGGGAGATGCACCGGGGGGACTAGGGGAGGGTCGAATCACGGAAGGGGTGACATGTGACGGAAACGAAGATGTTCCATGGGGGATGGCTGGCAATCTCGATGGATTCCTGGGCCTTGGATACTGGTGGTACATGACCATATTGTCAAGGGAGATGGGTGCCATGACTCAAAGTGTATAAAAGATAGATGAAAATGCTGGTTGCTAGTGACGAGAGGATATTGCTGTACTCTCTAGTGGCGTTAATAGACTTATATAGTTGAGCCAGGACATTCTTGTCATCACAAATATCAGGAAATGCTGAATTTGGTAATGCCATAATAGGAAAGGGAAGGGAAAAGATAAAATCCAGCTTGCGTGTCTAAGTCTCCCTAGGATCCACACCAAGACCGTCTCTGAACGCCTAATCTGCACGGACGGTTCGAGTAATTCCTTGAATAGGAAATTGACAGATTGGGAATATCTCAAATCAGGGTATCGTGCGGTAGAACCCATTCATCAACCATCACATTCTACCCTGGCAATGGCAAAGACGTTCTCTTCTCGATTGGTAGGCATCAGTATTGTGGCTGTACCTGCGGGATTTTTCTTATTGGCGCAGATGTCCAGGTGGGCATTGCACATGGATCATTGTTTTCCATAGCCTATGGCGCCAGTATATTCTCAAACATCGAACGCTGATCTGGTAGCTGAAGGGGACAGCAATCAGATGGGTCCTCGGCTCAAGGGGGCAACAAACCTGTTCTATGAGACCGTTACGCGGCTGAGATAGCCCTGCATGCAAAAGCTCGACCTTTACTTCAACATCTTCTGCCATCGACGAGTTAGGTCCTCAGCAGGTAGTGAATGGACTCTTGAATATAACATGCCAGCGGTTATTCATCACGTTCACACTGACGGAACCGATAGGCTCGGTTAAAATAGATGTGAGTGAGGGCATTTTGGCTGTGCGAAACTCAACCCAACCCCTAAATCCACTCATGGCGTCTTTCGGAGATGAAATCCTTAGAGGCAATACTACCGCGGCAGAACGGACTTGAATATTCCCAAAGGAGTGGGTTTTGGAAGCTAGTCTCCCAGGCATAATCCTATGATTACATCTGAGCATCGGCGTCGGGCATCTCCACATGCGTCCCATCCTTCTTAGACTTGATCTAAGGTAGGTTAGTCATAAGATATGGTTACAAGATGAAAATCACTTCCCTTTGATCATGGCAGTGTAGCTAGTATGGTCCATTCTGAATTCCTTCGGATAGACAGAAAGAGGCAGTACTTCCCGCTCCTATAAACCTTGAAACATGCAATCTCCACGCAACTAAATCTAGAGCCTTGATTCGCCCACAGAGAACGCAACTGGACATTTAGTCCCGTCCTTCTCTTCTTCCCTTCATGCAACTGGTACGGGGCATGCGCCGTAAAAGCGAAGCTGTTGTCTCAATATGCGATCCAATCGGATAGCCCTTCGGACTCCTGGGATAGCTAGGCCCATCGATGTAACTTCAAAGTCCTAGTTCGGATGTGTCGTGGTCAGCTGGACTTGGGAGAGTCATCCTACCCCCGAGATTCTCCGGTAATGGGATACACAGTTTTCGGCTTGACCAAACCCCACTCCAATATTCGCCTCTTTTCCAGGAAAACTCCAGGACCATCTTTTTAGCCGAAGTCAGGCACTTAGGGTCTGGTGAAATCGAGCCACAAGTGAAGGGAGTCAGAGCTCATCATGCTCTGTATGGTAATAACAATAAGAAGCGTAGTGCATACTGCTCGCTTTCTCGATATTCGAATGTTTTGTCTTTGTGTGGTTTCTCTAAGCATCGTTTGAAAGGTAGGGGAAATTGCGAGAAAGAGTGAGCCAACACAGTGGAGCAACTAACAATTGCTATTGATGACCTATTTTTCAGCACCCGTAGGACTGACCACGTCAGCCACAATTGGAGGTCCGTGGGTGTCCATTTTAAATTGAAGGAAGACGAACGAAACGAGATTCCAGAGATTCACGAGCGACGATTGTTGAGCGACGCACCCACGGCTTATATAGTCGTGGGCGGGAACGTCACATGCGCTATCCTCCATCAGGATGAAAACCATAAGCTAAACCGAAGTAGGAGCCGCTAATCCTAAAACGTAAATAGACTAGTCCCAATATGGAGATCCCGAAGAGCTAGCCGAATTCGGATCCAACGGTACAAATTGAAATTCTACTTATATTAATAAATTAGATTATTATATACTTAAGTGCTTATTATAGCTTATCTCACTTATTAATAAACAAGGTTAATATTTTATTCTTAGTCTATACCTTCTATTTATATAATTTCTTTAACTTATTAATAGAATATTAGAAATTATCTGATTTATTAGTCTAATATTCTACTATAATTTTATATAGTATTCTAGGGTTATATCTAGTTAACTTAATAAAGTCTTATAGGTTAAGATCCTCTACTTAATTATTAACTTCTAAGTCCTTTAACTATACTAGGTCTTTAGAGTTAAATATAAATTACTGCTTCTTATATTTATCTATTTAATAGCTTTTAATAGGCTTACTCTACTTATAGGTAGATTCTTATATAACACTATTATCCTTCTAGCTATTAAGAGTGGTTAGTCTAGCCATCTTAATCTTTATCCTTGATAAAATTTGATAGGATTTAATAAAAAGTAATAAAAAAAGAATAACTAGCCTTACCTATACATATTATAATAATAGTCTTAGGGATTCAGGCTTTAGTTAGATAACAATAAAAAGTAAAGAAAAGGAATGCTTAGTTTAATATAATACTTACTTATTCTTAAGCTCTAAGGTAGTACTATTAATATAAAACTAAGCATACAAGAAGAAAAAAGAAGGAAGACTCTGAGTAGCACTTACTATAGCTCTCTTTATACTCCATAGGCCTCAATGGTGGTGCCTAATTGGGAAGGCACGACAACAAAGGGATATCCCGTCGTGAACGGTAGTTAGGGTTAGGGTTCGTAGGCTGCGTGACGGCGCCGGGATGGGGCCGCTGTCAACT
>JAKLNL010000093.1:0-32959 GCA_022814505.1 Talaromyces liani
AGGCCTCTGGTTTATAGATTTTGAGTATAGTGTCTTTCCTTTCTTTGTGAGCTTTGCTCAAGTATATATGCTTATACCCTCTATAAAATTAGGGTTAGTAATTCTATTAGAGCCATCTATTAGTCCCTATATCACCTTAATAAGCCCTATAATAAGGCTTTCCCTAGGCTTTACTCTGGCATTAATAGAGCCTATCTAGGCCTATAACACATCTTAGAGGCCCCTTTCTATCTATTAGTCTAATTCTACTGATTGATTCTAGCTACTGCTTGGCTTTAAGGGCTATAGTAGCTTCCCTAGGGCTTGATTACCCTATATTTAGGGTAGATGGCCATCACTAATCTCTATTCTAGCCCCCGTCGACCTAGGGACTTCAGGGCTCTCTGGGGGTCCCTGTGACATCTCCATGGGGGTTTTTCAGTGCTGAGAAGCCTGTAAGGCCCTCTAAAACGTGTAAAAAGCGCTGTTTTTCAAAAAGTGCCGAAACTCGTGTTCCGGCCGGTTAGTATTCTAATCCTATATCTTTTCCCAGGCCTTCTTTATATTATATTATATCTAGCACTTAGCTATAGCACTGAGCATAATCTAGTTCTTAATATTACCTAGTATAATTTATTAATATATATCTATTATAGTAGCATATTTTACAGCTTAATCTACAGCCTCATTCCCCAGGATTCCTTTATAATCTAGAATCTAGTAAAGAATAATATTAATACTATTTTCTACACACTCCTAATACAAATTAATACAGTCCTAGATATAAGTTTATCCTAGGACTATTTATAGATTCTAAATTACTCAAAGCACTAGCTAATTATCTAAAAAAATAGCTATTTTTTAAAGCTATGAGTTATTCTCTATAAATTATATCAATATATATAATCTAAATCTAATTCTATAAGCCTCTACCACATACACTATTAATATATCCTTTATCCTAATACACTCTATTTATTATTACTAGAATTAGAGAATAACTATAGATATACTAATATAATATTAGTAACTACTACTATTAATATATACTAGTATAGAATGCACTACTAATTAGATATACTATATATTTTTAGATATTAATAAATTCCTATATAATCTTAGTGAGTTAAGTCTTTATTATAATTCTTAATTAATATTATACTATAGCATTATATAATATTTAGAGAATAATAATAGCTTAGTAAATATACTGCATTAAACTAAGAGTAATTCTCTATATAGACCCTACTAATCCTCTTAATGCCTCTAAACTAGTACTAGCTTTGGCAACCACCTTGTCCTAGTAAGTATTAAATATAAAGCTTAAATTAAGCTAAATATCAAAATATTTAACTATATTGCTTACCTCTTTCTATATACTATTTTATAATATAATTAGTTGCATATTAGATATGATATTACTTTGTGAATTTATAAAATAAATAAGATAATACTTTTTCTTATCAAATATAGAAGTGTGGTATAGAGCCTATTAGTCTATATTAACGCTAGTATATTAAAGCTTTTTAATAGTCTTATTCTTGCTATAGCTAGTAGCTATTATTCTAATATTATCTACCCATCTACTTATTGATATATAATTAGCTTTATCTATATAATCTTTAATTAAATCTAAATTATAGATAAGGTAGAGGATTAGTAAAATTAGTAAGCCTTAAGAAATATCTATTAGTATAGAAATTAGTTTTAATATACCTTTTAGAATCTTAATTTATATACTCTATCCTATAAGGAAAGCTTCTACCTATAGTATAAAGTAGCTAAGTCATTACTTCTATATATTATAAAATAATTATATATAGTGTATATTATCATATATATCTAATATATTTAATAGAAGTATAGAAATAATCTTAAATCCTTTACTCTATATACATTGGATATACTCCAAGATGATTTAAATAGTATAATTTATAAATATTCCCTTCTATCCACTAAAATAGCCTTTTAGGAGTAACTTTTTTATTTCTATTGTGTAGCTAATTCTATATATAATAATAGCTTTAAGAAATTTACTAAGTATATTAAGTAGAATAACTAGTTAATATACTTTAGATATATAGTAGTCCTAATTCTTACTGTCTTTATAAAAGGTAACTATAATTAAGCATTAAAATAATAATAGATTATAGCTAGTTTAAATATATATATTATAGATTTTATAGAGCATATTAAGCACTATAAAGATACTAATAATTTAGTGCTATAAGCTATTTAATATTATATCCTAGCTAGAGGCCTTATTAGGTAATATAAAGTGAATTATATATTTAATCTTATATTAGGGTATCTCTAGAAATAGAAGCTACTTAAGATATATAGTATTATCTATATCTACTAAATTAGCCTTTAGAATTACTAGAAAGAATACTTTATAAAAAAGCTCTGTTTTAGCTTCTATTAACTCTACTATCTAATCTCTAGATTTAAGTATTAGTATTATCTCTAATTTATAGAGGCCTTTCCATATATGTGCCTATTTAGCTAACTACTAGAGACTTTAAAAGTCTTTTTCTATAATTTCTTAGACATACTAGTAGTAGCTAAGTCTTAAGAACTTACTTATAAGCTATTTCTTTTTATTCTAAATATATAGAGAGGTGTGCTAGATCTATAGGTTATAAGTATTTAAATATATATAGTATAGATAGTAATATATTTTAATTACTTCTTAATATTCAGGTATAAAATTAAGATTACTTTATCTATTAGGATATATCTATAGAACTAACTTCTTAATTGTATAGTATATTATACTAATAAATATAATAGTAGTAAGCTTAATATAGGATTTAGATATATTTATAAGATCTAGAATAATAAGATTATATTCTAATATTATAGTGAGTTTCTTAATATCTATAGCTTTCTAGTTATAGCATGCTAGGGGTTTATTGACTAGTATTTAAATATTAATCTAAATATAGATTAGCCAGTGGTTAGAGTCATATTGTATAGTATTAGTACATTTAATTAGGATAAGGCGATAAAAGAGGCTTATAGATAGGAATATAAGATTAATTATTGACTTAGATTAACTATACTCCTATATTACAGTGCCCTCGTCAACGTGGGCCCGCGGGTTCGACAGCCGGCACCCCAAATAATTGACCAACCCGTCACGGGCCCCCTAACCCGTGAATGAATCGAGGGCTCAACCCTAGCCCCCCACTAGGTTTGAGCCCTAATTTGTGCGTCCCCGTCCTCGTCCCCACTCCTGTTCCAGCCCCTCCTGTTATAAGTCCTTGGTGAGAAGGCAATGTGTTGAAACCATGAGGCACTATTCCCATTAAGGGATAGTCGCCAAAGGGTGTACGGCCCCCGAGCCATATTGCACCGAGAAATTGCCCTGATTTGTGTATTATCTTTTAATTTATATATATTATACTGTAGTATTTTAAATAGTATTATATCTACTATTTATTAATTAGATCAAGGAATAAGTCTATTAATATTCTATTACCCTTATCTTCCTTTTTAATTAGAGGATTCTAGGGATAGTAGCTTTATTTATATGTGAATTAAGATAAGATTTTAAGATATATATCTAAATTAAGCTCTCTATTATTAATCTTATAGAAGCTAGCAGTGCTATTTAATATAATTTAGCTATTATTATTAAAGTATATTTTTATTTCTAGAAGAGATAGTAATAGTATATTATTATATAATTAAGATTAAGAATATTTACAATAGCATTATTCCTAGAGAGGTTGTTCTAGATTATTATATATATTTATATTAGTATCTAGGCCTTATAAGCGTGCTAATTTATATATTACTAGCGCTATTAATAGCAGATTAGTATTATAGAGCTATACTAGATTAATTATTATTAATAAGCTTAATTAACTTACTATAAGTATAGTATTAATATATTTATAGGATATTACTTCTCTATTATTATTAGTAGACAATTTAGATTTAAAAGGATATCTATAAGGTTATTTCTTTTTTATATTACTTAGCTTAAATAGGATTAGCTCCACTAGTCTATAATCTAATATTCTTAAAGCTATATAGAGTGCTATTAGTATCTTATATATAATAGATAGCTCAATTATTACTATAGCCTCTATTTCTAGTTCTAATTCTTATATATTAGCTGGCTTAGGAGCTGGTTCTAGAATTAGTTTATAGACTAGTTCCAGGGCTAGTTTATAAGTTAACTCTAGAGCTAGTTCTAGAGCTAGTATTAATATTACTTCTATTATATTTTATAAGATTTGTTATATTTTCTTACTCTTAGCTATAGTTTTTTTAGTAGTAGTAGTCTTTTTTAGTATTTATTTTTTTGTTACTATAATCTTTATAGTTTTACTAAGTGTTAGCTGCCGGCGGATGGCGCAGCGGTCAACTGCGCTGTCCCAGAGGGCCCGCTTCCGCGTGTGTGTTGGCAAAGGCCGCCTCCCCTTTGCCCCCGTCAACGTGGGCCCATAGGTTTGATTCCTACAGCCGGCACCCTAATTAATTGACTAACCCGTCACAGGCCCCCTAACCCATGAATAAATCAAGGGCTTAACCCTAGCTCTTTACTAGGTTTAAGTCCTAGTTTGTGCGTCCCTATCCTTATCCCTACTCCTATTCTAGCCCCTCCTGTTATAAGTCCTTGATAAGAAGGCAATGTATTGAAACTATAAGGTACTATTCCTATTAAGGGATAGTCGCCAAAGGGTGTACAGCCCCTAAGCTATATTATACCGAGAAATTGCCCTGATCTGTGTACTATATTGAAACATTAACACTAACTAAGCTTTAAAGCCAGTCATATGATCCAAAGGTCTGTCATAAACTATATGTTTCCATATGGACTATAAACTTGATTAAAACAAACAAACAAACTAAGTGTTAGCTTAATATTTTATTATATTAATCTTTCTTATAAATACTAAGAAATATAATATTTGCTAGTATTTAATATAATTACCTATTATATATAAGCAGTCTTTTTTTATTATATTTTATAGTTATTACTTATAGCCTTATAAGGACTCTAGTAATTAGTATATTTAGCTATTAGTATATAGCTATCTTTAGAAGGGTATTCTTAGATTAGATATACTTCTATATAAATCTTATAGTAATATTTTAGCTTAAGACACTAAGCATATATATATTTATATTTTTAATACTTTTTATATATCTTTACCTATCTGTCCTTATAAAAGGACTAATTAGAGAAAGAGTAGAATTTCTAGACTATCCTTTTATATAGTATATTATTTACTACTACTAAGCTAGTAAATTTAATAATTAATAATCCTAAGTAGTTTTATAGCTTTGCTAATTATCTAATATATATAATTTTAACTTTAAATCCTAGCATTATCTATTATCTATTATAAATAATAAGCTTAGCTTTAAATTTCTTACTTATATCTATATTTCTTACTAGTATTTTATTAATTATAATTCCTTATATTAAAACTTATATATATACTAATTCTTTAAGTATATAAATCTAACTAGTATAGTACTAGTAAAAAATCTCTACTTTTATAGTACTTCTTATCTAGAGGTTAATATTACTAGATAGAAGTAATTATATAGCTATAAAGATATATCCTATAAGAGATAAGCTTAAAGTACTCTTTACTACTAGAGCTTTAGCTTACTTTATATACTTTATAATCTCTACTAGCTAGAGCTTCTTAATATTATACTAGTCTAAATTATAATAAATCTTTATAATAACTTTATAATCTATACTTAGCTCTATATAGCTGACTCTATAGATAGATAAGACTATACTTTAAGATTAAGATAAGACTATACTGTAGATAGTAGCTTGCTATATTTAGACTTAATAAGCTTTTTAAAATATAATAGAGTTACTAGTTAATCCTATAGTTATACTAGAAGCTATTTGCTCTATAGTTATATAAATTATAATTATATTAATCTAAACTCTCCTAAGAAGCTTCTTGAATTTAGTGATTACTTTTATATATTTACCTTAATAGGCACTCTAGTGTCTAGCCTAGCCACTTGGAGTGCCCTCTACGTGTTGGAACCATGAGGGCTCCTTATAGGCACGAAGGCCTGTAAGCATGCCCAAAGGCCCCTGGCGGAAAGCCGTATAGGGGCGAGAAAGCGCCCTGACTTGTGAGAAGCTTGAGACTGATAGGGGTTAGAGCCCCCGTGGCCCTCAGGGCCCCGGGACCTAGCCTACGCTACACCTGGGTCTGTCATAGCCTGTCGTGCTGCATATGGACATAAAACATGATTAATAATAATAATAATAATATATTTACCTTAGGAGGCTGCGTAGATCTTGACCTATTATATAAAGCCTTTTATAATAAAGCTATTTATTAGATTATTAGGAAATTTGTATAGCTATTATAATATAAGATCTACTAGCTCTGCAAGTTACTCTATCTATATAAATCTAGCTTATAAGAGCTCACATATGCGATTATTGTTTGGTATGGTGCTTACTTAATAATTGATATATTAGTTGATTTATTATGTTATTGATATTGATATTATAGTTATATTATGAATATCTTGCAGAATGTGATTTTTATCTGATAAAGATGTTATAACTATGCTTACAGCTATTGCTACAGTCTTACCTAGTAAAACTAGGATCGTCGATAGCTCTGGCTTTGAGGAATAAACTGGTAAATTTATAGCCGTTTCCGGCCGGATCTGGGCGCGCAATTTCAAAAATTCGATTCACGCGGAAAGAGATGTTCTTATTCCCCCTTTTAAAACCTTAGAGGATTCAATTCATAATAATAATGATTTCCAAGAAGTCCAATATAAAAAGAAGAATCAAAAAAATAAGAATAATAATAATTTTTCACAACAACAACCAATTATTATAAATATAAGAAAACAACCAAATCAAAATAAAAACAACAATATGGTTAATATTCCTTCCGAAGGTATGAAAACTAAAAACCAGATTAAAGCTAAATTTAAAGAAAAAAGGTTAATCTTACAAGTACCTGAAGAATTTACTAAAACTATTAGCCCATTTGCTATTAGAAATAAGGCAAATAGAGCTTTCTAAAATAGTGAGGAAAAGAAACTAGTTATAAAATCTATTACAAAATCCAGATCAAACTTATCTATTATTTTAACAATAGATGATTTTAATGCTAAATATTTAATAAAATATAAAGCAATCCGGCAAGCACTTATACCATATACTAGATTTCAATATAATAAAGAATGGATTAAATTAATAGTTCATAAAGTTCCTACTAAGCCTTTTAACTGTAAAGAAGGCCTAGATATATTAAAAAAGGATATTAAAAATTTTAACAATATAAATTTAATTAGAAATCCTATTTAGCTCTCACAAGAAGAAACTAGATTACATAAAAATTATTCTTCTATTCTTATTCATATATCTAATCCAAAAATGGCAGATATATTAATAAAAAGGAGGATTTTTATTGCAGGAGAACCCTATAATATAGAAAAATTTATCCCTAAAAATACTCAATATAAGAAATACCAAAAATATAGACATACTAAATTTAAATACAAAAATAACTATATATATATTATTTACATAGGAAATCACAATTCTATTGCTCATTTTTATGTTCATTACAATTTAAAAAAAACCCTATAAACATATATATATAAAATGTGCAAATTGTAAGGCACCCCATATAGCTAATAACCATATATGCCCAGAATAGCAAAAAGTCAATCCAAAAAAGGAATATATAATACCTATAGACACTAATTTTTAATAGATTTAAAATTCTTACAGAATAATGCGGGAAAGAAATCAGATTATATAGTTACTTACCTAGAAATAGGCCTAGAAAGAAATATAGATTTTATATTATTTCAGGAACCCCATATTTCTAATAATAGCACTATTTCCCATCCTGCATATAATATTATTTTACTATTAAATCATATTAGACCTAGGGTTACAATATTCTACTTAAAAACATCAATATCTAAGTTTAAATTGATATATAATTCGCCAGATCTTCAGATTATAAATATATTAATTAAGAACAAGAATATCCAATTATTTAATATTTATAATAAGAAAGAAAGAGACAAAGAAAATAATAAAATATTAGAGAATTCTCTATACACAATTGGAAGAGAATTAATCAAAATAAAACCAGGAAAAAATGCCATAATTACTAGGGATTTTAATGCTCACCATTCTTAGTAGAATAAAAACAAAGACCCAGAAAAAGCTGAAGAATTAGTCAAATAACTAAAGAAATATAAATTTAAACTTTTAAATACTCCAGATATTCCTACATAGAATAAAATAAGTTCTACTAGCTCAGTTTAGATTTAGTATTCTATTGTCATAATCTAAATAATAATAAAAATTATTTCACATAGGAAACAGATCCAGAAATATCCTCCAGTTCTGATCATAAAATATTATTTTATTCTTATCAAAATATAGAGAATATGGCATTAAATCCTATTATTAATTTACCATATAACTTTGGGAAAGCTAATTGGGAGAAATTCTCACATAAAATCAATAAATTTAATAAACAATATAGTTTATTAAATTTAGATTTAGAATCAGAAGAAGAAATAGAAAATCAAGCTCAAATCCTACAGAATATTATTACTAATGCTGCAGAAATAAGCATACCAAAGAAAAAAATATATTCTAGGTCTAAAACTTAGTAGAATAAAGATTTAGCCAATTTAAGAAAAGAATTTAGTAAAACAAAAAAAATATAATATACAGATAAAGAAAATAAAAAATTATATAAATTTTATATTACTCAAGAAAAATATATTTCCAAGAAATAAAGAATGCTAAACAACAAATGTGGAATAAATTTTTAGAAAATGCTAAGGGTAAAGAAATATTTAAGGCCTTTTCTTGTACAAAAAAAAAGTTTTTAAATAGACTGCCTACTTTACTATATAAAGAAAATAATATAGAAAAGAAAGCTATTACTTTTCCACAAAAATGTGACACATTCTTTAAAACATTATTCGCAGAACCCCCTATTTCTAAAGAAATAGATCTAAATACTCCATATTTAGAAAAATATAAATAGCCTAAACCTAAAGATTATAAAATAAAAGAACCTATTTTCCAGCCATCAAAAAATAAAGCTCCAGGGCTAGATAATTAATCTTTTATTATCCTACAGCATGCATATAATAATATTAAAGAAAGATTTAATATTATTTATAAAGCATTAATAAAAAAGGGATACCATCCTAAATACTAGAAAAAGGCTTCTAGGGTCATATTAAAAAAACCAAATAGAATAGAATCCAATCCCAAATCTTATAGGATTATATCTCTATTATTATTATTATTAATCATGTTTTATGTCCATATGCAGCACGACAGGCTATGACAGACCCAGGTGTAGCGTAGGCTAGGCCCCGGGGCCCTGAGGGCCACGGGGGCTCTAACCCCTATCAGTCTCAAGCTTCTCACAAGTCAGGGCGCTTCCTCGCCCCTATACGGCTTTCCGCCAGGGGCCTTTGGGCATGCTTATAGGCCTTCGTGCCTATAAGAAGCCCTCATGGTTCCAACACGTAGGGGGGACTCTAAGTGGCTAGGCTAGACACTAGAGTGCCCATCCCCCTATCCAACCCTCGTATTCTCTCGCTCCATTTAAATTGCTTGGGAAAAATATCTAAAAGAATACAGGCAAAAAGATTAGCTTCTATTGCAGAAAATCCAGAATATGACTTATTATAATTTGACCAAATTAGTGGCAGAATAAATAAATCATCAATTAACACCATTTTATCCTTAGTAAATGACATCCAAATTGAAAAGGAAAATAAAAATAATACTTCTGTATTATTTTTAGATATAAAAGGTGCTTTTAACCGTATCTCTAGAAATTAATTAATAAAAATATGCATTTATTTAGGCCTTCTAAGATATCTAATAAACTGGATTATTTCTTTTCTTTTAGATAGAGAAATTAAATTAAAATTTAATAATAATTAAAGTGACAGTACTCCTATTATTATTAAAGCTCCCCAAGGATCACCTTTTTCACCTATTATATTTCTAATTTATATTACTATTTTATTTATCTTTAAAGATTTAAATAATACAGAATATAAATTAAAAATATATCTAGAAAAGGCCAGATTTCCTAATTATATTGATGATATTAGCATCAAAATAAGCTCTAAAAAAATAGAAGATAATTGTAAAATGTTAGAAAAAATTGCTACCTATTTAATCCAAAAAGGAGAATAAAATAATATCTAATTTGATAGAGACAAAATGGAATTAATCCATTTCCTATTAACTAGGAAAATTGACCGAGGAAATCTAAATTTTTAGATTAAAATAAATAGAAATAAGATTAAACCAAAATTTAATGTCAAATAGTTAGGAATTATTCTTGATTATAAATTAAATTTTAAAGAATATATTAAAAATCAGGTTGTAAAAGCAACTAGGGTTTTTCATTAAATAGAAAGACTTTCTAATACAATAAGGGGTCTAACTTTCTAAGCAATAAGATAATTATATATAGCTTATATAACATCAATGCAGATTATAGAGTTCCTATTTAATAGAGAAATTAAGCTAATTTCTTATATAAATATCAGATATTGCAAAATAAAGCTTTAAGAAAAATATTAGGGGCTTTTAAGATCTCTCTATATAAAATTATAGAATTAGAAGCTTCTTTACTACTCCTAGAAATCAGATTCAATAAAATATACAGATCCTATATATTAAGGACCCTACAATTCAAAAAATCCTATATTATAAAAAATAGATTACTAATTGATTTTATTTTAAACCTAGGAGAAAAAGAAAAGCCTAACTTAAAATATTATTATAATTGGAATAAATTAAAAACGCTAAGGAATATAAGAACAAGAAATAATGTTAATAATATTAATAATATTTCTGATTTTTGTTTGTTTGTTTTAATTAAGTTTATAGTCCATATGGAAATATATAGTTTATGACAGACCTTTAGATCATATAACTAGCTTTAAAGCTTAGTTAGTGTTAATGTTTTAATACAGTATATAAATTATGGTAATTTCTCAATATAATATAGCTTAGGGGCTATACACCCTTTAGCGACTATCCCTTAATAGGAATAGTATCTTATAGTTTCAACATATTGTCTTCTTACTAAGGACTTATAATAGGAGGGGCTGGAACAGGAGTAGGGATAAGAATAGAGACACATAAACTAGGGCTTAAACCTAGTAGGGGGCTAGAGTTGAGCTCTTAATTTATTTATAGATTAAGGGGCCTGTGACAGGTTGGTCAATTATTTAGGGTGCCAGCTGCGGGAATCGAACCCACAGGCCCACGTTAACGGGGGTAAAGGGGAGGCGGCCTTTGCCAACACACACGCGGAAGCGGGCCCTCTGGGACGGCGCGGTTGACCACTGCGCCATCCACCGGCAATATTTCTGATTTTGATTCTAATCCTGAATTTTAGCCTATTATAAACAAAAAATATAGGAAATATAAATCCCAAATGGACCATTTAGTATTATTATTTTCATTTATTGATTGGAGCAAGTTTCAGAAGTCTGAATATAAATATAGGAAAAAAGATATTAATAAATTAATATCAATTAATATTCTAGAAAACACTAAAGAAATTATAATAATAAACTACAATATTATAATCCAAGAATAGAGCAAAAATAATAGTTAGTTAGTTAGTTAGTTAGTTAGACTTGATATTGGTTGTAGCTAGCTAAGTTCTAGAAGCCGCTATCCCAAATGTGCCTACCCATAGGCACGCGCGAAGGCGCTAAAAGGATATGGGCCTGCCATATCACTTGCTAGTAACAGGGGTAAAGCCCTCGCCCTAAGCTAAGAACAAAAATAAATACACAAATAATTAAAAATCAAAAAATCCTCATATCATAAGAATCTAAATCTAACTTCTATATTATATAGTAATAATAATACCTTAGGCCGTTAATCCTTATACATAGTGCTTTCTAGGCATAGTATATATGTACAGTTACCTTTATATAAGGGCTATAGGCCTTATAGGTAAGTATAAGAAGCGCCTATAAGTCTTATAAGCTGATATAAAGCCTTACAAGCCTACTATATTATAAGCCTTATACATATAAGGCACAGTCTCATAAGCTAGCTATATTATAAGACCCTAAGCTAGTTAATACTAATCTTAATAATACATAAAGCTAGGAGTCATCTCAATCTATATATAAGATCGTGCGTATTCATCAAATCAACGTGTGAGAGCGCGGTAATGTTTTTTATATGGTAAGGCCCATAGTTTTTGAATTATTCTATCCTCTTATCACCTAGAAGCCTATATCCCAAGGCCATAGACTTCTATTGATAAGTCCCCAATAATATGCCACGTTAATATTAATATCTATCCCATTAGATCTCATTTACACAGTCCATAGTTCGTAGGCTTTATAGCTATAAGCGCACACGTAGATTATATCTCCTATTAGAGTTGCTAAGTAATTTATACATACTATATCTATAGCCAGTATAGGCTAGGATTAAGATTATAAAAAGCTTTAGAATGCGAATCATTAGATACAAGTATGAATCTGTACCTAAGAGAGAGGATCTAGTCTCTTGAAAATATAAGATTAAGGGACTGGCAAATAATAGACCATTCATTCTTTCCTCTTCCTCCTGCGGAATCCATATATTTGCAGAAATCGGTTGTGTGCGCATATTAGGCAGATCTTAGCTTCCTCAAATAGTTGAGACAGGTCAACTGCAAGTACTGATCCCCAACACCACGTAAAGGTGTCTGCCCGTTCGTTGGGGGAGCAAAAATAATATATTAGATTAATATATTATTCTCTATTCACATAGCTCAAAATTAAAAGAAATTAATAGGGTTAGAATTTATGATTTAAATTCAAAAAAATCCTATACCTATAATATTAGAAAAGAACAAGAAATTTATAACTCTAGATTTTTTAAGCTTTATAAATCATTGGAAATTGCTCAAAAATTATTAAGAGAAAATCTATTTATTCTAAATATATAAGTCTTTTCTGACAGTCAATCTATATTAAAAGGCCTAAAAACAGGCCTAATAACACGAAAACATTTTATATATGAAGAAATATATAAAATAGCAAAGAATATAAAAAACCAGAACATTCAAATAAATTTTCAGTTGTCCCCAGGGCATATAAATATTTATAGAAATAAATAGGCAGATAAAATTACCAAATTTGCAGCTAAAAATCTAGAACCTAATAATATTAGCATTTCTATTAGTTATATTAAAAGATTACTAAAAGAAAGATCTCTATTAAAGTAAGAATTAGATTAGAATAAATCAAAAGAAAACAAACAGAAAGAATCCCTATATAAAAAATATAATAATATTAATTTTAAATGGAAAGCAAATCCATTAAAAGTTAATAAATTATTATAGTCTTCAATACAACAGTTAAAAATGGGACATAGATACTTCCTATCCAACAAACAAAAGGTTTAATCAGCAGTATGAGAATAACATTTACAATAAATGTAATTCTAAGTTAAAACAAACACCATATCATTTAATTTTAGAATGTTCTAAATATAAGGATATTAGGTAACAAACTATTGGGGAGCTTAGTTGTCGCAAACCGATGATTCGTAATCGTCTAGATCAGAGTAAACTCGTCACTTAACGGCAGTTAAATGGTATTCTGATATTGAAAGGGTAGATGCCTAAATAGTAAGTAAAAGAGCCTAATTTACTAAGACTATAAATAATAATATACTTAAGGTTAAATAGTTAATTTAAGACAGTAGAGAAAAACTAAGTATATAGTAAATAAGTGTCCTTATATATTCTATCACTATTCTTTCTATTATACTATCTAGTATACTTGGTATTCTTCCTATTATACCTTCTAGTCTGACTGGTGATATTCCTATTATATCTATACTCTAACTAGTATGATACCCTAACCCTAAGATTATAGATAATCCTTTATTCTATTGTATATTAGTTTCTATAGGAACTAGTTTAATCTATTAGCTATAATATTTACAATTCTTCTGATAATCCTCTCTTTTAAAGACTGGTATCTTAATAGTATAATAAATAATCTATATTTCCTATCTATGTTATAGGTATATTCTTATTTTCTAAAATACTTATATTATAGTACTGAGCTAACTATATTATTAAAGAGAAATAAGGTGGCTAAAATTATCAGTCTTATAAATAAAATTAAGAAATTTAGAATAATCCTTCTTCTTCCTTATAATTATTATTATTAATTAGATCATGCTTGTATCAAGGCTGAAGGTTTAACTTATTATAGTAATTATATTTATGCAGGCAACTATTGTTATACTAATATAGGTAATTTAGAGGCATTATTATTATTATTATTATTATTAATCATGTTTTATGTCCATATGCAGCACGACAGGCTATGACAGACCCAGGTGTAGCGTAGGCTAGGTCCCGGGGCCCTGAGGGCCACGGGGGCTCTAACCCCTATCAGTCTCAAGCTTCTCACAAGTCAGGGCGCTTTCTCGCCCCTATACGGCTTTCCGCCAGGGGCCTTTGGGCATGCTTACAGGCCTTCGTGCCTATAAGGAGCCCTCATGGTTCCAACACGTAGAGGGCACTCTAAGTGACTAGGCTAGACACTAGAGTGCCCATTTAGAGGCATTATAGAAGCGTCTAATCTTAGTACAAGATTAATTAGATGCTAATGAAGAGAAAGCTTATAAGGAGATAGCTAGAATAATAGCCAAACTTTCTTAGCTATAAAAATAAAAGAAATTATTTTAAAAATATACTAGACAATTCTTTCAAATAGATATAAAAGATATTAAGGAGTTAGAAAAACTAGAGGAAGAGGAAGAAAGGAAGATAGTAGAAAAGTATATAAAATAAGAGATAGAGTATAAAAAATAAGAGTTAATTATAGTAATACTTAATTTTAGTAATGCTAATAGCCTAGTTATAGATAATTCTTCTTAGCTTACTGCTTTTTCTTCTCTAAATTAACTATTACTTAATACTCCTAAATTTTATTATAGTAATTTAAATTCTTAATAGGTTCCTATAAATTGTCTTTTAGTAAATATCCTTTCTATTTAACTAAGTAGTAGACTTTTCCTAATTCTTATTTTTAGTCTAGGATTCTTTCTATTTTATATTCTTTATTATCTATTTTATTATTTCTGTTTTCTAGGTTTTTTATTAATTCTAATAGTGAAATATAAAATATTAGATATATATATATTCTTATTAGTAGCTAGAGTTAATAGTTATTATTTTTAAGTTTCTTTATAATTCTGAATAGTCTATATTTAATTATATTAAATTTATTACTTAGTTATTTACTTTTAATGTTGAAAGTTTTTAAACTTGGTATTTATTATAGAAGGTAAACTCTTTTTCTTTTTTATAAGGTTAGTATGTCCTTATATTTTATATTATAATATTACTTTATTTTTTATTCTATCTATTAAATGTCTTTAGATATTATAGTATATATCTATTATATATATATTACTTATAGTATTGCTTTATTAAAGCTTCTATCTAATGATATAAAAGTTTATAATATTTATAGATATCTTCCTAGATTAGTAAAGTATAGTACTTCTCCTATTAAGATATTTTTTGTATTATTTAGTGCAAATTATATTAATAGTAATATTTTTACCTAATTATTTTAGTTCTAATCTAAATAGTATTATAAATATTATTTAATAACTTATATTATTTTTTTAGTTAATTTATCTATTTATTAGTAATTTGCTAATAATAGGCTAAATTCAATTCTATATATTTTAGTAATTATCTAATAATATCTTGATCTAAATAGCTTATCTTAATTTAAAATAATCTTAATTAATAATCTAGTTTAACTAAATACTTTTTATAATATAAATATTATATATTATTCTACTATTAAATCCTTTAGTATTAGTTATATAATAAAAAAAAACTTCGTGCGCATATGAAAAACACCCCCAAGGTGCCGCACCAGTGAAAAGACCCCAGAAAGTTGAATCTAACTACCCTCCGAAGGTCCTGACAATGCCAGAAGCTCCAGAGAGCGATGGTGGTGGTGTTGTTATTGAAAAACGATGCGTGCTATAATCTAGCAGTACCATACTACCACTAATAGTAATAGAAAGGAATCACAAAGGGGAGGATTAAGGTAGTAGCACCTTTGGTGAACTAACTATCCCTAAGCTACTGTAAAAAATTAATACTAAACTTAATAGTATAAAAGATATTAAGCTATATACTATATTTAGAGTACTAAAGATAAAATTGCTCTAGAATACTATACTAGTGCTTTAAGAGATATAGATATATGTTGCAAAGGCACCACTATCTAATATAATAAAAAAAGATCTAATATCCCCTAAATCTATAAAAACCCTAGTAGTAGAACTAGCTGTAGGATTTAATAGGAACTACTAAGAAATATTTATTTAAAAACCTAATCTAACTGAAGCCAAAGCAACCAAACTAATAAAGAAACTAAGAACTAGAGTGAATTAGATCCTATATAATAGAGGCCTTGGATATATAGTTAGCATTAAATACCTATTAAAGGGAGATATAGTGTTGCTTACTAATATATTAAATATAAAACTAAGAGTAGAATACTATTAGAAAGCATAGGAGAAAATATTTAGAGATAGAGTGACAGTATAGAGAAAAGTATACTAAGTTATAGTATATAGAGTCAAGATAGAGGACTTTCTTGTAGATAATATAGAAAATAATATTTAAAAGATATACAAATAGAATCCAGAAGAATGCCTTAAGATATTAAAAATCTATTTCCAGAGCTAATCCTACTAATAAAACAAAATATAAAGCTCTCTTATTATTAATATACTATATCCAAGCGTAGCAAACTGCCTTATTAAGCAAGGACTAGTAATAGGAAATAAAATAATAGAGGTAGAGCTATTTAACCTCTTAGCTCTAGTCATCTAATGCTTTAACTGCTATAAATATAGCTATATAAAGAGAAGATATAAGGATATAACTAGCTATAGAAGATATAGTAGCAAAGAATATAACTTATTAGCTTACTAACTTATATATAAATCTAAAGCAAAGTATACTAACTATATAAGACCTTATCTAGTAGGCTATTTATCATATCTAAGATACTAGAAGGAGGTTATATAAGTAGTAGTAGCCTAGAATAATAAGCTATAATACTTTAACTAAGAGGAATATATATAGGTCCTAAATAATAGATATATAATTAAAAGGAGAAAATAAATAACTAAAATAATGCTAAAAGGAAATATAAAGGAGATAAAGCTAAATTAGATAATATAAAAGATAACTAACTAAATAATTAACCTAACTAATAAACTAGATATAGGGAAAACTATAGCACTAGGACTAGTAAAGTAGGGATAACTGAAATAACTACTAGTAACTACCTTTAATAGAAGAGTTAACAAATTCTTTACTATACTTAAAAGAATAAATAGAGCCTAGAGTAAACAGCTGAATAGAGAAAAGACTATTAAATATAAATCTAAATCAAGCACTTAATATTAGAAACACTAAATATACTATAATATAATATCCTAGGAAGCTTAAAGATAATAATAATACTCACAGCTGATCCTTTAGTAAATAAACTTAATATTATTATAATATAGGAAGTAGTAAATAGAAGTGATACCTTTAGAATATACTACATAGCCTTCTTTCTATTTATAGCACTATATCTAGAGAACTGATATATAAGAGTATGTTTCCTTATTAATAAGAAGCTGTAAGTACACTAGTGGGAAATAGAATTCTATAGTAACTATACATCAGTCCTCTATCTTACTATTAGTAAACGTAAAATTACTATTATAAATATATATTCCCATCCAATATATATACACTTAAATAAAGATGATATACTAATTTGTAAAGCTAAAATATATATTAAAGGGGAGATAATACTTCTAGGAGACTTTAATACCTACTATCTAGAGTAGAACCCTATTAGGTATCAAGAGAGCAACACCTTGATGCTATAGTTAATTGAAATAGTAGGTAGAAATAACCTAGTCTATATAATACTGAAGGGTATAATAATATAATAAAAGATAGCCACTAGCTAACTGGAGTTAACTATTAACCTTGCTTTTATATTGATATTCTTATAGGAGGGACTAGTGAAGTGTAACATAGCTAATGACCTAAACTATAGATTAGACTACTACCTGATATATATAGAAATAGATATAGGGGAACTGAAATATCCTGAATAGAAAGATAAGAGGTTTTCCTAGAGAAAACTAGATGTGGAAATGGTGTGAATGGGATCTAAATATCTAATAGTGCCTTATCACCTCTTATCCTATAAAGATATAGATGATTATATAGAATACCTCTAAGAATTCTGTATTAAACTAGCTAAAGTTACTATGCTAAAGGTTAATAATAGGTCCTAATAAGGAATGCTATAGTAGTCCCTAGAAATAGAGGATCTAGTCTGGTAGGTAAAAAGGGCATATTGAAAGAGAATGCCCTTAGAGAGGATTAAAGAACTAGAAAAAATTAAGAGGGTAAAGATAAGATATAAAAAAATAAGGAGCTAGAGAGAGTATTTATATAATGTTATAGACTCTCTAAAGGGGATTTAGGTAATAGTAAAATGGGGAAAGAATAGCTTTAAACCCTTTAGGCCACTAAAAGTCCCAGCCCTTAGCACTAGTAAGAGAAGAAAAGCTAAAATATTTAAAGAAAAGGTCTAGGTACTTAGAACCTAATTCTTTCTACCCCTATTAGAAGTAGATCTTATAGATATACTAGATAAATATAGATAAAGAGAAGTAGATATAGACTTAATAGTAATAGAAGAAGAGGTCTGAAAGGCTCTATCTAAAATAGTATCCTTTAAGGTAATAGGCCTAGATAGGATTCTAAATAGCTTCTTTAAAGTAATAAAAGATCTAATAGTGAGAGCCCTGCAAGTACTAATATAAATAATATAGGACTAGATATATTATCTATTAGTATACTAAAGCGTGAAGATAATAGTTATAAAGAAGCTAGATAAGAAAGACTATAGAATAGTAAAGACCTAGAGACCTATTACCCTCTTAAATACTATTAGGAAAGTTATTAAGATAGTAACTTCAAAATACTTATAGAAAATAGCTAAAGAGAATAACATACTACTAGAATATTAAATAGAAGGTTAATAGAATAGGTTAATAGAAATAGTATTAGACCTTCTAATAAGCTAAATAAGAATAATATAAAAAGCTAGAGATATTACTTCACTCCTCTTACTAGATATAGCAGGAGTATTTAACTATATAGTACTATAAAGGTTACTATATATAATATAAATATTAGATATCCCTAAAACGCTTATTAAATAGGTAGAGAGCTTTACAAGCTAAAAAAGTATAATCTTACTATTTAATGGTAGAGAGTCAGAGCTAATAGATATAAATACTAAAATCCTATAAAGATTATTAATCTCCTTAATACTTTTCCTCTTTTATAATAGTAAACTTATCTGAATATACAACTAAAAGAATCTGAAAAGGTCTAGAGATAGATATATTAATAATATACACCTTCTTTTATAAGAAATATTAATATATAGCATATGCCAAACCCTTAAAGAAGCCCATAAAGAGTGCTAAGAGTGGGCATAAAGGTATAAAGCAAAGTTCAAACTATCTAAATATAAGTTAATACACCTATTAGGACTGAGACACACCTTTAATATTATAAAGAGAATCTAAATTAGAAATACAGAGGTGACACCAATAGATAAGGTTTAGGTACTAGGCGCTTTCCTAGACCTAAAGCTGAACTAGAAAGCGCACTAGGACTAGGTAATATCTAAAGTAAAGGCAGGCAAAGGTGCGATAACAAGACTATTTAGATCTATATAGGGACTATTAATAGTAGAAGCAAGAAAAGTATACATAGTGATAGTAAGGCTAATATTAATTTATATAATAAACTACTAGTACTAGCTAGAGCTATAGAATAATAGAGGAATAAAGACAATAAAGGTAATCGCAAAGATACAAAATAACTGCCTAAGAAAGGTGTTAAGAATATTTAAAAGAATATCTATTTATACACTAGAAATATACTCCTTTATTCTATCTCTTAATATATTTCTTATAGTAAAGGTAGCAGCATATAGAAAGAGACTTAATATATTATTAGTAAAGTATCTAATTGAAAAAGCAAGCTAAAGAATTATAATTATACTAAATATAAGATATATAGGGCCCAGTTTTTATAAGATACTACACCTATATCTAACCTAAGAAGGCTAGTATAAAAGATAGAATAAAACTAATATAGAGATAAGATTAACTATTAATATAGAAAGAGGCTCTAAAGGTTATACTAAGTAAGGGATATATAGCAAAGTTATATAAGAAGAATAGTACAAAAAATAGAATCAAGTAAGACCCCTAATAGGAGAGATTACACCTAGAGCACTAGATTAGAAAAACCTAGATATATATAAGCACCTATAGAAAGAACTTAGTTTAATATACACTTAAATAAGGTTAGGAAAAATCAGACTATTAGACTTTTTATATAGAGTAAAAGTCCTAGAGTTCACTACTCTATAGTATAAGTGTGGTATAGCAAATAAAACTCTAAAATATATTACTCTTTATTATATAAAGTTTAAACAATAAAGACTATAACTATGAATAGAGAGGATATTAGATATAAGTAAGATAGTCACTAAGCTAAAAAAAATAGTAAAACTCACTAAATAGTAGCTTAACCTTAGGATATTCCTATAGTTCTATATAGTATTAAGAATAGTAAAAGATATTAATAGACTATAGTAATATATCTTACTAATAGTCAACTAGAGGATTAAGCAGATATAACTATAGGCTATAAAAAGAGATAGATACAAAATAAAGTAGTATATTAGGCCCAAAGGCCAGCCTAAAGATAGAGTATCAAGATATAATAAAAATAAAACCAAAAATAAGAACAAAACTATATAGTGAAGGTCAAAACTCTACCTAAAGGTAATACTAAAACATACATACCAACACACTAAAACACTAAATAATTACACCTAAAGGTGACCCATCTACTAGGATTTCAAAAACTATAAGCATCTATAGTCTATATAAACTGTCAGTAATAATTAATATATATTAATAAAGATATATTAGCCTATTTAATATACTAGCTATAAGTAAATTTCCTCTAAATAATTAACCACAAGAGTATAATTATCTATGATATAATATACCTAGTTAAGTATTATAAGAACTTACTGCTGAAGGTCTATTATATAACTAGTAACAGGCTTAAAGTACTCCCTATAATATATAGATGCTATTATATAGTATCTATTAGATATATACTACATAGGTTATAAGCTAAATAATCTACTCTAAATTAGGGTCTTATATAGCCTAGCAGGGTAATAAGAGATAGTAAACTATCTCTAAACTACCTTAGAGCTAGTAGGTATATTAGTATTTACCTCTAACTTATTACTATAGATAAGAGTTATTAGCTTAGTATAAGGATTAATAGGCTTCTATTACTTGCGTTTTATTACTATATTAAGAGCCTATACTAAAGTATCTAAACCCCTAGCACTAGAGGTAGCTATATTAATAATCTAACACACTAGAGCCTCTTACTCTAGGAGATACTATATATAGTTAATTTAATACTACTATATAACAAGGAAGCATAGTATATAAAGATTAAAAGATAAGAAGATATAAGGGAGAAAGAAAAGTATTATATATAAAGGATAATTAATAGTAAATTATATTATAATATAATCATAAGCTGCCTTCTTTAGGTAAGCATAGTAAGAACACTTGCCACTAGGCTAGTAAATATAAGCAAGAGCTTTAGCAAAGCTATTATTAAGAGTATTTCTTAATAAATAAAGGTATTACTAGCAAGGTAGACCAGTAATAGTTATTCTTTTACACTTATAAGCACTAATAGGGAGATAAGAAGTAATAGAAGACCCTTTAAAGGATAATACTATAATAATAGAGTAGATACAACTTATATACAAATATTAACTACTATAACTATAAAATAATAACACAATAATATAAAGCATAGTAGAGAAGGTTAATTAAGACTCTATAGGGATTATACTTACTCTTATAAGCCTCATAGGCTTAATAGGCATTAGCTTAACATGCTATATAAGTAGCACTATAAGAGCAACCAACAGAAGCTATAATAATTTAAAGATTATTTATACACATAAGTTAGCTAGCAAACATATATAACAATATAATAAATAAAGCAGAATTTGATCAAATAGTGGACTTAATAATTAGATAGATTTACACAGGCAATAATAATAATAAATATATAGGAAAAGATAAGGGATTACTTATAAAAATAAATAGCAAAGAGTGAGGAAAACTTCTATGATATAGGTTAGCTAATAAATAATACACTTAATACCTACAACAACAATATAAATATTATTAAAAAAGTTGACACTAATAATATAATAGGTAATATAATTAAATCTACAATATTAAAGATAGATTAATAGGGAAATAAGCTTATATCTACTTATAGAGACAGATAGCGTAGAGAGCTAATAGAATATAGGGATATATAGTAGTAGAGATAGGAAAAGAACTCTAAGCAGTAATAATATAGCAGGAAATTATTTATATAGCTACCTAGAGGAAAAGTAGGTCTATACTATACTAGTGCAGCGACCATAACAATAAATTAAAACAAATCCTAAGGTACTAATAGCTTGGCATCTATAGCTAGTAGACTAGGTATAAAACTATAGTAATAAATTAATATAAAGCCTAAAACACTAATACCTTAGCACCTATAGCTAGTAAGTTAAGTATAATATATATATATACTTCGCCACAGAGAGCTATATACTATAAAATATAGCAATACTCTACCTATATAATACTATAAGAGAGATTAAATGATACTAAAGATATAAAGTAGTATAATATAACACTACTATAACATATATCTTTGTACTATTAAGTTCAGGATCACCTAACTCTAGGTTCTGTATAAAAATAGATATCAGAGCCCAGCGCTACAACAGAGGAGGGTTTTTATCCAAAGGTCGAGTATATCAGCCCACAGTTTTCCCCTCATAGAATACGATAGGTAGACCCAGACGTCCCTAGCTGGACATAGTGGGATTAGGTTATTATTAGTTATATAATAATATATTTTATTAATTTATTAATAATAACTATTACATCTATATACTATAGTCCTATAATTAGATCTTTAGATCTTAATAGTCCTTATATAAAATCAACTATAATACTTTCCTATAGTTTTTTTAGTATCTCTAGTAATTATATCTTTCTATATAGTTAATAGTTAATTAGTTTATTCTAATTATAACTATTATATTAACTAATATATTTAAATACACACTTTTTTATTATTAGGAAATAGTATTATTATTATATCTTTTTAATTATCTTATCAATTTCTTAGTATCCTTATAATAGTAAATTGTAGTATTCTTTAATAATTTTCTTAATTATTTTCTTAGGTATTAGTATTAATCTATTCTATTATACTAGTCCCTTCTATTTAATTACTTCTTTATTAGTAATCTTTGTTATAATTATCTTATCCTTTTTTATTACTTATACCATTTATTTGTAGAATTCTATTTCTTTAATAATAATTATAATAGTGAGTACTGTTTTAGTATTATAGTATATTTTATCTTTATCTTTTCTTAGTATATTAGTTTTTAGCTATTTAAGCTTTATAATATAATTAGATCTTCTATTAAAAGTATTTATAATAATATTTTCTTTTCCTTTAATATATTTAATTTAAAACTTAAACTTTAATAAATATTTAGCCTATTATATTTGTTGTCTAACTAATTCTTTTATTATTATAAAGTACTTAAGATTATAATAATTACTCCTTATAATTATTTCTTCCTTAACTCCTTATAGATAGTGTTTTTATTGCTTAAATACTTTAACTATTATAAGTAGTTCTCTGTTATGAATATTATAGTTCTTTTCTACTATAATAAATTTCCTTAAATAGAAGGTAATAATTTATATAATATTATTATTTTCTACTTATTTAAGTATAATCTCTAATATATATCCTAATGTATCTAGTTAAATAATTTTCTACTTATCTAGGTTATTTAGTATAAATATTAGTACATTTTTAACTAGTTCTTTAATATAATTAAATACTTGTTCTTTTTCTTCTATTTATTTAAATCTAAGATCCTTTTTAAGTAAGTCAGTTAATAGTTAGATAATTATAAAATAATTCTATAAGTATTATTAAATATATCTACTTGCTTCTAAGAATCCTTAAACTCCTTTTATATCTATTGGTATAAGCTAATTTATAATTATATCTGCTTTCTCTAGCTAAATTTTTAATCCTTCTGGTATCTAGATTATTCTTAAATAATTAACTATAGTAATATTGAATTTATATTTCTTGATTTTAAGGGTTAATCCTGCTTTTATAAGTTTAGTTATTACTACTTATATATAGCTATTATATTCTTTAATATTTTTTAAGTAGATAATAATATTATTAAAATATACTATAACAAATTTATTAAAAAACTTAATTAATATATATATTATAAATCTTATAAATTCTATAGGAAGTTATTTTAAACCTATTAGTATGACTATCTATTTAAATAATCCTATATCTATTAGGAATGCTATTTTCTAAATATCTTCTTTAGTAGTCCTAAGGTTATAATAATCCTATTAGATATTAAAAATAGTTATAATTTTTACTCCTTATAAGAGATCTCTTTTCTATTCCTAATATAGTGCTTTATTTATATTATTAATTATTCTATTATTCAATGCTTAGTAATTAATAACTATTTATTCTATTCTATCCTTTTTAGGTATAAATATTAGTTTGCTTAATACTAGTCTTTATCCTTTATATATATATCTTATAGCTAAGAATTCTCTAACAAACTTGTTTTCTAGTTCTAGCTAGTCTCTTAATTTATGCTATTGCTTAACTAATAGTAGTATAAATCCTAGTTTTAATAATATTTATATTTTATATTCCTTTTCATAGTTTAGTAATTAGTATTCTTTTTTTATAAATAATTTAATAAAGTTATAATATTTCTTAAATAGCTTTACAAGTATCTCTTTTAATTCTTGTTTATATAGTTTCTTAGGTTTTGGTCATGTTATAACTAGTTATTCTAGTTATTCTTAGTTTATTTCTTTAAGTTATACTTATTTTATTTTATCTATTTATTTTATAGGTTATATTACCTTCTATGCCTTTAGTTTATTTAAGCTAGTATTCATCTTCAGCCCTGCTTATAGAAGGTTATTCCTTAATCCTTCCTATAAGCTTATAATTTCTTTATATTATCCTAACTTGGTTTATAAGATTTAATTATTAATTAAGACTATTCTAGTTGTCTAATTAATAACTAGGTTTTATTATTATAACTATAATATTTTTAGTACTACATTGTATCTAGTTATTATTATAATATTAAATAAAAGGGTTATAATATAAAATCTAGATTTTAATAGTAGTAGTTCTATTTTTATTTAGTATTCTTATATTATAAGTTTTTTATTAATTCCTATAATACTAATCTATTATATTATCTTATACTGTTTAATTTATAGCTTTATTATAACTTTAAGGCTTATATAGTTGCTAGTAGCTCCTAAATCAAGTAGGATTTATAATTTCTTATTATTAACTTCCACTAAAATAATAATAGTTTAATATCTTAGATTAATTATAGCTATAATTAGATATTTCTTTTAATATTAATCTATATAGCTTTATACTACTTAAATATATTCTTCTAGATAGTTCTTAAAGAGTTTATTGTGATAATTTTAGCAGAATACTACTTAGCACTTATTTTAGAATAAGCTTAAATATATTAGATATCTATTTTCTTTATATATATATTAGCATTTTGGATTTCCTTAGGGATATGTATATTTCAATCATAAAGCAATATCTAATATTTTCAGAAACTATTAGTTAATTTTCTTATTAAAGTGGTAGAATTTATATCTATTATTATAATAGATTGTCTAGTATACCTTATTATATATATATCCTATTAGATTTAGATAATATATATAAATACAGTTTAGTATATATCCTAGTTATCTATTATATAATCAATATCTATTCAAGTTTAAGATTTATTCATAAATTATTGCTAGAATCTTATTGCTATATCTATATTTTAGATATTCTTAATATATCTATTTATAATATTTCTTACATATATCTATATATTCTTTCTAAGTATATTAAGATTCTTCTTAATAAATTACTTTTATAGGTATGTAATTATATAGGTTATCTCCTTAATTCTATAATTTCTTAACTTTCTCTTCAGTAACCTATATATTATTATAGCTTTAATTAATTTCACATATTTCTTTATTATATATTATCTTATTAGTACAATTACTTTTCTAGGTATAATTTAGTTTATTTATAAGATTATCAATCTATTTTTTAATTCTCTTATAGAGATCTAGGTGGAGTTTCTTTTAGTCTTAATGCAGGGACAGCTAATTTATTACCTTTTTATTATCTCCTTGCAATGCTAATTAAGTATAAAATAACTTAATTAGTAAGGAATCTTTATAGTTAGTACTTTTACTGCTATCTTCTAGTTCTTTCTCTTTCCTTAATAGCTTATAGCCTCTGGGTATCTCTTTTATAGGTGATTATTCTTATACTTTATGACTCTAGTTATTTCTTAGAACCATATAGTGAGTATCCTTATACGTAATTACAGGTGTTTAGGTAGAGGATTCATGATTATCTTTAGTTAGTACTTTCTCAATTTCTTCTTTGTTCAGTATTATCCATTCTTGTAGAATTTCCTTCATATTTTCTAGGATCTTGATTTTTTTTCATACTACTTGCTATCTCTGTAGTTCTTATAGTATTTCTTTTTATTTATTTTCTTATAGCTAGATTTATTCTTTCTTATATTCTTCTAGTAGTTTATTATTAGTTTCTAAGTAGTCCTCAGTACTGCTCTCATCTAGAATGTATACATGGATAGCTATACTCCTATAGAGGCTTATACTTAGATAAAGGATAGATACCTCCATACTCCCCTAGGAACCCTAGCTAGTAAGTAGGAGAGCTATAGAGTATATATCTAACTACTATAGTAAAAGTCTCTAAAAGTTATAATTAATAAATATAAGATTACAGTCAAGGTATATAATTATATAGCTAAGAAGAACTTATATATATTAATATATATTAATAGAAGTAGCTATTAAGGCTTTATTAATATATTAATAGTTATTTCTTAATTCCAATACTAAATGATAGAATATATTAGTATAGAAGAGATATTAATAGTATATATAATAGAGGCTTATAGAATTAGATTTACACTTAGTATATTACTATAATTTATAGAGAATAATATATAGCTATAGAAGATAGCTATTTTCTTAGATAATTAATTAGTATTTTAAATAATTTAAAATCTAAGAATAGTCTTAGAACAGATTTATATCTAGGATTATATTAATTTATATTAGGAATATAGATAATAATATTAATATTATTCTCTACTGGATTCTAGATTATAAAGAAATCCTAGATAATAAAATAGTAGATTATATAGCTAAGCATGCTGTGCTCTAGGATATATATTAATAAATTATACTAAGTAATATCAAGAATTAGATTATACTTGGTATAGTAGCTAAGTACTAGATCTAATAAGAAGTAAAAAATATATAGTTAAAAAATTAGAATAAATAGAAGAGTGGAAAACCTACTAAAAAGCTAGTATTAAAGCTATTCTATAGTATTCTCTAGTACTAGTTATATCTCTATAAAGTTATATTATTAATCTTAATTCAGATTTATACTGAGTATATTATATTAAAGTATTACCTTTAGTATATTAACTAATATAATAATCTCTTCTATCTATATAGCCTAGATAGCTAGTTAGTCAAGTATATTATACTAGACTACCTATTATATATAGATAAATAAGATCTTATATAGATATGAATTAAAGGGTTCTAATAGATAATAAATCTACAAGTATTGCTAGGTGAGAAAAAGGCTATAGTTATAATTATATAGTTTGTTTATAATATAGAAATACTAGTATAGTTTATAAGTATTAATACTAAAGTAATAGGTATCTATAAATAAGAATTAACTAAATAGAATATTAAGCTTAAAATATATATAGATATATAAATAGGCAGTATAAGTGCTAGGTCTACTTATCTATTAATAATAACTAATAATAGCACTAATATAAGCCTTAAATTAATATAATTAAATAAGCCAGTTAATAGAGATATGCTATAAAAGAGGATGATAAAGAAGTAAATATACTAGTTAGTAAGGATTTATATATTAGGGATATACAAACTAGTGCAGCATATATTTGCGTAATCAATTTATAGGATTAAGTGTATGTTAGTATATTTAATAACATAATAGTGCTCATATTAGTGCATATTGGCAATACATAAGAATAAGAGTATTAAAATAGCGGGAAATTAGAAACCAAGGACATTGACGTATAGAGTTGGGCGTATATATTTACACTGTTTGATTATTTTATATATTCACTGTTTGCTTTATTTGATTGGTTTACACTCATTTATTTCATTTATACGATTTACATTCTCTATAGCTCACCTCGTGGTGCGCCTCCCGTGGCTGTGCCACGTCTTTGTTATTAATGCCTGCCGGCTCAGGCACATTTGGGATAGCGGCTTCTAGACCTTAGCTGCTTTAACCAGTATCAATGCTACTACTACTGCTACTACTACTACTATTATCTTCTACGCCTTTAGTTTATTTAAGCTAGCATTTATCTTTAGCCCTACTTATAGAAGATTATTCTCTAATCCTTTCTATAAGCTTATAATCTCTTTATATTCTCTTAACTTGGTTTATAAGATCTAATTATTAATCAAGACTATTCTAGTTATCTAATTAATAACTAAGTTTTATTATTATAACTATAGTATTCTTAGTACTATATTGTATTTAGTTATTATTATAATATTAAATAAAATAGTTGTAATATAAAATCTAGATTTTAATAGTAATAGTTCTATTTTTATCTGGTGTCTTTATATTATAAGCTTTTTATTAATTTCTATGATATTAATCTATTATATTATTTTATATTATTTAATTTATAGCTTTATTATAACTTTAAGGTTTATATAATTACTAGTAGCTCCTAAATCAAGTAAGATTTATAATTTTTTATTATTAACCTCTACCAAAATAATAATAGTTCAATATTTTAGATTAATTATAGCTATAATTAGATGTTTCTTCTAATATTAATCTATATAGCTTTATACTACTTAAATATATTCTTCTAGATAGTTCTTAAAAAGTCTATCATGATAATCTTAACAGAATACTACTTAGTATTTATTTTAGAGTAAGCTTAAATATGCTAGATGTCTACTTTCTTTATAAGTATATTAACACTTTAGATTTCCTTAAGGGTATATATATTTTAATTATAAGGCGATGCCTAACGTAATTCACCAGTGAGTTGGCCACACTAGCGAGTTGGCCACTTTTACCCGAAAATAACTCCATATTGATTCTTGACAACTCAACGCGTCAATATGCCACCAATTCGCAATAAAAATCAAAAAAATACTACTGAGCAAGAAGGATGAATTTTATTAGCAATTTCCGATATTAAAAATGGTAGAATATACTCTATACGATAAGCAGCAGAGATCTATAATGTCTTATGGTCAACTCTTCAAAATAGAATCAATAGCATGCCATATCAAGCTGAAAAACGCGCTAATAACTATAAATTGACTTCTTCTGAAGAGGAATCACTTGTTAAATAGGTACTTGATTTAGATCAATATGGATTACCTCCCTGGTATTCTCTAGTACGAGATATGGCTAATTATTTTATCTTATAATATGGAGGTCAACAGATTGGAAAAAATTGGGTAACTAAATTGATTAAATGCTGTCTAGAGATTGATTCTAAATTTATAAGGAAATACAATTATGAATGTGCTAAATGCGAAGATCCAAAGATAATATGAGAACATTTTGATCGCGTATAAGCTACTATATCTAAGTATAGTATTATACTAGAAGATATATTTAACTTTGATGAGACTGGCTTTGCTATAAGTCTCTATATAACTATAAAGGTTATTATTAGAAGTGATTGATATGCTTGGCTATAGCTTTTATAGCCTGGAAATTGAGAATGGGTAACTGTAATTAAGGTAATAAATTTAACTAGATAGGCTGTGCCTTTATATGTGATTTTTAAAGCAAAGAAATATATATGAGAAGGCTAGTTTGACAAGCTTCCACATGATTAGAGAATTAATATTAGCGAGAATAGCTGCACTACAGATTAGATAGGATTAGAATGGCTTAAAAACTATTTTATTCCCTATATTGATAGTCGTGACTCGTATAACGGGAAAATATTGAATGTTGATTCTTAATAGCTATAGAAGCTATTTAACTGTAGAATTTAATTTTTTTTTTTGTTTTTAATCAAGTTTATAGTCCATATGGAAACATACAGTTTATGACAGACCTTTGGATCACATAACTAGCTTTAAAGCTTAGTCAGTGTTAATGTTTCAATATAGTACATAAATTAGGGCAATTTCTCAATGTAATATGGCTCAGGGGCTGTACACCCTTTGGCGACTATCCCTTAATGGGAATAGTGCCTTATGGTTTCAACATATTGCCTTCTCACCAAGGACTTATAACAGGAGGGGCTGGAACAGGAGTGGGGATAAGGATAAGGACGCATAAACTAGGGCTCAAACCTAGTGGGGGGCTAGGGTTGAGCTCTCGATTCATTCATGGGTTAGGGGGCCCGTGACGGGTTGGTCAATTAATTGGGGTGCTGGCTGCGGGAATCGAACCCACGGGCCCACGTTGACGGGGGCAAAGGGGAGGCGGCCTTTGCCAACACACACGCGGAAGCGGGCCCTCCGGGACGGCGCAGTTGACCATAGTATAGCCTATAAGAGCTAGGCTTAGAATACTCTTTATTACTTAAGCTCTAGCTCTTTTAGCACACTAGATAATAGCCTCTAGTAATATCTTACTTATCTTCTTCTAGATTACCTTATTCTATACTTTGATCACGATCTCATAATCTATATCTAATTCTATCTAGGTGACTCTAGGAGTAGATATGCTAGTATTTATTAATAGAGGCATGCTTATGCTCTAGAGATCTACCTACTATTTATATGTATTAATATTCTTCTATATAGTAGTAGAGTTACTAGATAGTCCTATAGTAGTATTTAATATTAATACTTCTATTTATATATATAAAATAATAGTATCTTATTAAATCTATTCTACTAGCTTCTTTAAGTCTATAATTACTTCTGCGCTCTCACTATTAAAAGATATATAATATTAAATATTATATACAAATGCCTAGAAGACTAGGTAATTAATATATATAGTAGGTTTATCCTAGATCTAATTAAGGATCTTAGATGCTATAATATTGATATCTTCTATCCTCTTAAACCCTGTTAATGCTGCCTGCTAGTATTATATAGATTTTAATATTTATTGTAGTGCAGTCGCATCGCGACAAACACCTTATGGGATGAGATTTTCACCCGTTAAAGGTGTTGCAATTACTGTGACGGTTGTACGCGCTCGCTACTCAGTGTCTTGTACGGAAGCCCTAAGCCCTAGAGACGGAGATTCCCTTCAACCTCATGCCTTCCCAATTAGGCACCGCCGCGGGGCTGGCGCACTATATAAAAGCTGTAGCGAGCGTGTATGAGCTTCTTTTTCTTTTTTCCTTCCTTCTGTATATTCAATATTTTATTAATTAGCTACTCCTAGATAGAGGAATTAAGCATTATTATATTATATTAAATATCCCTTTTTCTTTTCTTTTTATCATTTTTTAACTGAAGCCTAAATCCCTAAGACTATTATTATAACATGTAAAGGTAAGACAAGTCATCCTTTTTTATTACTTTTTATTATATCCCATCAAATTTTATCAAAGATAAGGATTAAGATAGCTAGACTAACTACTCTTAATAGTTAAAAGGACAATAATACTATATAGGGACCTACTTATAAGTAAAGTAAGACTATTAAAAGCAGTTAGATAGATAAATACAAAAAGTAGTATCTTATATTTAATCCTAAAGATCTAGCATAGTTAGAGAACTTAGAAGTTAATAATTAAATAGAGGATCTTAACCTATAAGACTTTATTAAATTAGCTAGATGCAACCTTAAAATACTATACAAAGTTATAGTAGAATACTAGATTAATAAATTAGATAATTTCTAATATTCTATTAATAAGTTAAAGAAATTATATAAATAGAAGATACAGATTAAGGACAAGATATTGATTCTACTTATTAATAAGTAAGATAAGCTATAATAGGCGCTTAAACACATAATAATCTAGTTTATTAATATAGGTAATCTTAGAACAGTAGTAATAAGCAGCAAAGGATCTAAGATAATAATAAGAAGTTATAGAATAGTCAGAATCTATAATATAAATTATAAAAGATTAATATATAAGGAAAATTATATATCTTAGCATATTAGTACAATACGCCAGAGTTATAGATCCTCTATATCAAATCTATATACAAAGGTAAAGCAGCTGATCACCTTATAGTATATATACAGGATAACACCATCAATCCCTACCTTAATTCTAATGATATATTCAAGCACCTAGATATAGTTTACCTAGACATAAATTATAAAATTAATATTAAAACTAAATTCTATAAACTTAAGCAGAAGATAATATATTTTTAAATCTTCCTTTCAAAGTTTATATAAGCATATATACTTGAGCAAAGCTCACAAAGAAAGGAAAGACACTATACTCAAAATCTATAAACCAGGGGCCTTACAACGGAGTTCATTCGAAGTTTAAAAAGACTATACAAATGCCATACAAATATAAAACCATACTAAAACCA
>JAKLNL010000094.1:0-32943 GCA_022814505.1 Talaromyces liani
GGCTCGGAATAATTGACGAATATGGACTAGCTCCACTTTGGCTACAGGGGTTAAGAAACAATCAATGTGAGTAGAAGCGCGCACTGGTTTTGCAACCAAGTGTATTCCGGAGGAAATTAAGACCAAAATCTGCTCCTTATCGGCGAAATCTAGTGAATCTGTTGAAGTGTCGGACGTACTCTGCTGGGCCATTTCGGAGACCCGGGTGGAGATGCAGCGCAGTATACCCCTTTGGGCGGTTCAGGGAGAGCGCTTCGAGCGTCAAAATCAGCTATGGCGGAGCTATTCTGGCCAAGAAGAGTTGACGCAAGGCCAAGCGAGTCGTTTCCTTGAAGACGAATCTCAAACTCTTGAACAACGGTACCGGCCAGGCCGGAATCCCACCTCGAATCTTGGAGCGAACTCGCCAAAGATCCAAAATATGGAACGTATTATAGAAAGATGCCGGCAATTTGGTGATGTGAGTTTCTCAACACAATTAGAAGAGGAGCAAGAGCGAGAATTGGCACCAGAGATAGAGCAAGAGCGGCAGATCCAAAGACCGCCACCAGCACGGCCAAAAGATCATGATGTCCATCAACACTTGCGCTCGTTCGTGTCTACCGGAGTACTGGCCAAACCATCGACGGCTTTCCGACCTGCATTCGAGGTTTTCAAACGTACATCGGTAGCGAAGCATCCAGTTCTATCTCAATTCCCTAATCAGCTTCTTGTTACCAATGATTTCGCGGAAACGGTCTGGATGCCTGTGAAAAGCTCATACCTAGATCATTATCAACGCCCAGTCGAGTGGGTGTTAACCAGTCGCGATCGTTCATCATCAAAAATCAAGCTCATGATTGTTATTAGCCCTCATGAAGCAAATAAGCTTCTCTTTGAGGTTCAAAAATCCGAACTGGTCACAATGCATTTGTACGCACCACGGCAGAATCTAAGCTTCCCCGCTCTCGACGATCTCGGGTTATACATTGTTTCCAGGAATCTGGCGACATTCAGGATACCCAGAGTCCTCAAAATACAGCTAAACCTTTTCGCAGGTCAACTATACGCATCATCCTATGATGAATATCTGTAACTATGCAAATTACTTGGCGTGTCATCCTCGAAAAAAACGGGTGATTGCGAGATTGCTGCAGACGGATTTATATTGGCGAAGGGCGAGCTATCACTGACAAGATTCACTCAAAGTCCGCTAAAGTGTCTCAAGACACTCATGTCGCAGATTAGAAAAGATGGTCAAGAGATTAGTAAAATTCATCTAGGTAGGATATTGGATGGAAAGTTATTATACCCGAGCGATTTTGAGGATATTGGTGGACCAGAGAGCATAACGCTAAGCTTCCGGGCAAAGTGATGGGACATGTATGAATCTCCGCCGTTTTTTACTTATTAGAGCTTTGAAAATGTTATCGACTATATTTTCTATAATATATATTGAAGAATAAGTAATAGAACTAAGACCTATCTTCACATAATGGCCAGACCATTTGGGCTTTGTCTTTGGGATCCGATCACCATTGATACTCGCCAAGTTGAATCTATGTCTACCACGCCCACGAAGGTTCGACCTCGGTCGAGGCGATTTTAGAACATCAGTTTGAGCAAGTAACGTTGCTTAACATCGCTTTATTTGACAGCTTGATAGAAAATACATTGGGGCTAAGACTTTCCCACCATGTAGGATTGTATGAACACTGAGTCGAATTTCCGTGGCTGTTATGCATTCTTCGAAGACCGTTCAGCTGGACTGGAAATGATCACTTTAAATAACAAGTTTTCTACGTATGACAACAGATTGGGCGGAGCTGGAATTCATACCAATGAGCTTTTTTCTACTTCTCCCGAAAATACTGTAATACAACCACAAAACTTGGAAGGATTTTGATGTCACATATTAGACGGCCCTTGTACGCTCCAAAGTATGCCCCAGAAATCGGTAACGAAATCACCCCCTTCCTGTAAGAGATCCTGAAACAAGCCATGATCACCAATCCGTCCTAGGATAGAGACAATGTAGCGTGTTACTAGATTCCTTAGAGCGTCAAGCGTGTCGTTGTACTTTGGTGGTGTGTTCGCGTATACATATCGGACAAGTTCCAGAACGCCGTTTAACCCCATAGGATATAGGTTGAAACTTTTTAGTGATTGATATAACTTGAAAAGTACCAACTGACGTAATGGCTCAATTCCATATTTGTCGGCTAGAACATATAGTTGAGCTTGTCCGAGAAAAACAGGGGTGAAGTCTTGCCAAGGTAGATTATTCCGCGGTGGTGAAAAATCGTATACCAATCCGTCTTGCTGCGGAAGCGGAACTGCGAGACCCTCTACAAAGGCGTCTCGCAGGTGTTCAGTCCAGATGCTTCTCTCTCTGTATGGTAGTTCTTTCTCATCATCGGACACGCTCTCGGGCTGAGGTTCTGGATCTCTATATTCATCTGGCGCAGGCTCCATTTCGGGTTCAGCAGGAGGCGCAGCTTCCACTTCCGACTCATCCCAGTGGAATCCAATTTTTTTCTTCTTGCGATCTTTCTTTCCTTTTTTAGCTTTTTTTTTTGAATCAAGAAATCGATCATCGGCCACATGAGGAGAGGGGGGGGTGTAATCCCGTAAATAGGCGAATTCGCATAATCGAGCGAATGTATCAACATCAACTTCCGACCAATCAACATGTCTTGTTTTGGCCTCGATCATGTTGCCATTCATGAGTGCTTTCAGACTCTCTGAAAGTTCTGATAGAGCAAGAGAATGTACGGTTACCTCTTGTTTATCAGCACCTACAACGAAGGTGAAAAGTGGCGAACAGAGATATCTGAAGCAGTCAGGCTCCTTCCATAGCTAAATGGACTTGCACCACTCACTTTCCGAATGCGTTTTCCATTCTAACTGTTGTTTCGATCAAAAATGTAGGAACCAAATCGTTCTATCGAGTGGGGGCGGTTTCAAAACGGACTTGATGTCTTCAATTGTCCTTTCTCTGCTTAGAAAACTGATGGACAAGAAGAAAATATATTGAAAAACAATTTATTGCACTATAGTAGAGGGAACCGGAGAGCTAGAAGCCGATAAGGAAGGCCGTTGAAGAAGACGACGTTGTGACAAGTCCTGAAAAAACAATCACGAGTAGAGAATGAGATTGAGAGATTTAAAGGTTAGAATGTGTTGTACAAATACAGCGTAGGGAGGGGAAATGCGAGATATGCCTGAGTGCATTTGGTTTCATCTGCGAAATATCAGCAAACCAGTTGTCATAGTTAAGCCTTATGGTGCTAGTATACATGCATTTGTGCCCAATTGATGTCTTCAACAAGGCCGGTTTCGCAGTTGCAAGGATCTCGCACTGTGGTACATAAGTCTGCCAGAGCAATGGCATTCCAGTGCCAAGATGTGGATCCCCGAGGGAGTACAAAGCTACCGGCAAGATGCTTGCCAAAACCTGCATCAATTTAGTAGAACGGTTAGAGGAAAATCCGACCCCGAAACACATTTCGTTTCTATATGCGTAGCCATTTGAATCATTTATAAGGGTTCCTACAGGATCCGGAAGAGAAGTAGCAACCGGTTGTCATAAGGTACATCTAGTAACAAGACATAACGCGAAGAAAGAAAATAAAAACAAATACCAATTCGTACTACTGTAACATAAATTCCCCCTCCCCCCCCAACCACATCCTTATCGAGCGGCCCCTTGGTTTGTAGATACGTAGTTGTTTCTCATCGAAGTAGCGTTATTTTTAGTAGGTATCTTGTTTTACTCTCTGTTTCTGAATAGACAGCACTAAGATAAAGTATGTCTGGCTGGATGGGAGGATGACTTCATTTGCCCCGACCTCTCCCTACGTCTATTTCTACATCTTTCATAAGCTTCCTTCTATACTTTGCTACGAAAAAGTATCATCCAAGATTCACATATTAGCGCGATAATCTTACCGCCAACCGATGATTAAAGACTGATTTCAAGAATAGCCATTCTCGCTTTCAAGTACAGAAAAAACAAGTTTTGAGCAATAATTCCACCTAGTCATGGACGACATACAATGACCACTCGTGAGAAGACAACTCATACTTGCATTTCCCCACTTTTCTTGACCTAGACACCTACTATCATTTCCAGATAACATACTTCCCGGACATGCGAGAAGACCCAGGGAGTTGTTTCCGAAGCTTTTAGACTCAAGACCCATCGGACGTGTAATAGTCCGAAAAATCATCCTCTGTTGTCACATAGTCATCGGATAGGTCCTCAGCAGGTTTGGGTTTTAACCACCGGTCCAGCGTCGCCTTTTGTTTAGAAGATACGACGAAGCGCTCCTCATAGGCCGCGCGCACCACCGTCCTTATACGCCATTTGAAAGTCCCTGAATGAGAGACTACAAATAGAACGGCATTGAAAACCTTATTGCTATCTTTCGTTGGATTTTTGAAGTCGAAAAGCAGAATTAGAAATAAAAGTTGAAATGCTGCATCCCTTGCTGTGGATTTGTCGCCCTTGATGGCACGATAACGCTTGTACTCGAGCTCATAGTCAGTCTTGCCAGCCTTCAGGTGGACAATAATATCATCGATTGATTGACCTCCAAGAATGTCAATCCTAAGAAAGTCATATGTATCACAAAGAGTGTGGAATTGAGATAAATCCGCTGGTAGAAGGCGAAAGCAGGCTCGGTAGCCTGACTCGAGGCCTTTGAGAGCGGTATCAAACAAAGGAATAGAGTTGTGAGTAAATTCCGAAGTTTGGGGCTGGGCGGCGCTTTGAAACCTTACGAAGGAAGATAGATACGGTATTCTTGAGACATCGATGTCGTACAGGGCCTCCCCAATTCTGATTTTTGTTTTGGTAGATGTCGCAACCGAGATCGAATCCTTTTGAGATTTCTTTTCATCGTTGCCAAACTTGGAGTACAGATCATCGGGCAACATCTTCGGCCCACCAGTTTGCCATAATACCAACTTATCAACCTGTGGATCATACTTGATAATGGCGTTTCCTTAGTTTCCCGCCACGATAAGTATAATCTTTCGAATTAATGTAGCTAGACATTGAAGATCCAGCTGATGGCTTTCTTCCCATTTTTTGATTTCAGGCGCGACATTCTCAACCTTCGGTGGCTCAAAGAGACAAGAGACCATGTTTGTGGTATGCGCGCACGAGATTGGGCGTTTGAGATACCCACAACTGAGGGAGGACTTCCTCTAAATCTATAGGCTTGTGAGAGACACGAGTTTTGATCTCCAATGTTGAATCAAAGTCCACGACCTCTCCTGCCCTCTTTATTTTCAATTTGGAGCTAGTAGAAGCGGTAGAGACCGAGTCGAGGGACAAAGATTGTATCATGCTGGCTAGGATGTCGTTGTCGGCCACCGACTTCCCCATTCTAGGTTTATCAATGTATCCGTCAGTTTCATACCGTACCATGATCTTTAAATCGCCGAACCGATAGGAAATAAGCCTATGATATCCAGTACTACTACCGATCTTGTCGGTAGTGAATGCTTTCTCGAATTCGTGGCCGTAACCTATAAATTCATGAGGTTGGACGAACTTCTTGGTTTCAGTTTCTGCACGACAGAAAATCACGGTGTTTTTGAAGGCTTCAACATGGATAGTGAAAGGTTCAAGCCCATTCTTACTGATATTAGACTTGACGAATGACAGGAGTTTGCGGATATTGTTTCGATCCGTTATGAGATCAACGGATTGGAGTTCGAATGAAGGATGGTCAATGTATAAGGCCCGGAACAGTGGTTCAAGCGGATATTCGGGATGACGAGCGGCATTCTGCGCTATGTAAATCAAACCGGAGACCTTAATCACATTGCGTGCAGCTTTAGGGGGAGACCAAAGTGGAGGACAGCCTGGGACGGCAATTGTGGGCTCAGGAGCCTCTAGCCAGTTGTACGAGGACAGATGGCGGACATCAGTTCACTGATGCTTCATCCGCTCTCGTCTCTAGATCCCGGCGTGAAATCTCAGTCAACTGCTTCAAAGTCATGATGGAGGGTTTATCTGGTCTTCTGGTTAATAACTAGGACGTCGCTGTATTCGATCATGAGTAACATCGTCGGGGAGCACGAAGAGAAAACAAAGGATGTGGGCATTATTAAATTGCCGCTTACTGCTCTCCTGACAATAGGTGACCTGTCTCAATCTTAGAAGGACAGGCTACACAAACATACCAAGGACGCATTCTTATCAGTGTCCAATAGCGTCTGGCTCAGATCAAAGGCCAGAAAGACTGATGCAAAACCTGCCACATGGGTTGCATACTATACGAACCAGTCAATTTGTATAGCAAGAGGAAGGTAATCGAAGTAATCGCTCAATTGGGCGTGAAGACGTTCTGTAGAGGATTGATCATGCACGGACAATACATTAACTGGGATGGTATAGGTCAGTTATACCTGTATTCTGAAGATCCTTGTACACTCACACCCACGGCATAAGAAGACCCTAGGTTCGATTACTTTTCATTGTTCATGCGCATCTGACGTGTTAAATACCTCGCAGAGAAATAATTCTAGGTTGCGCTGTTTCGCGACTGAGATGTCTATAGATTCTTTGCCTGGCATGTGTTCCACTCATTCGCTACCCCTCCTCCGGATGAGCCAAAGAAAAGGCTGTTCAGCTTTAGCTTTTCCAACAGTGGTGATTTATGTAAAGTACTAATGTCGGAAATGGCTATACTATGCAACAATCATCTCCTTAGCGGCAGCAGTATATTGCCTTGAGGAACGGTACTGTATCTTATTCATCCAGACAATGATATCGTTTCGCAAAAGTTTTGAGTCGCCATATGCCTTCTATTGGTGCCCGTTGCCTGCTTGCATGTGATGCCAGAAGCTGTGTGAGGATGTTATTCTGGCAATTTCATGAGAAGCGTGTGACGTGTCCAAAATATATATTGCAGAACAACTCATACTTGCGTTTCCCCTCTTTCTGTAATCTAGGTATGTATATTAACCGGTATTTCTTCCGATTCTCTAAGTCCTCTTAGTAAGAATTCAGCATCCGTTCGCCTTCAAAATGGGGAAGAAATCCAAACAAAAAAAGGCTCGGGCTGCCGAATCGACATCCGTACTTGCATCTCCGGAAATTGACTATCACCGCCCCTCTTTGTCGTAAGTAAGCTCCTTGAAACTGCTAGTGTTCAAGATATTAGGATCGATCTAACCTTTTTGTTGATACTATCAAATTCCGCTCATCACCCTTATTATTGGTGACAAACGTTACGGCATTCCCGAGGCTTTTCTTCTAAAGTATCCACGATTTCCGCCGCGATCGCATTTTTCATCAAATATTACATTACACGATATTCACGAGGATGCTGGCCACACTTTGGTGCATTTTTTATACTCAGGAAAATATGAAACTACCAATGCACCACTCAACGAAGACACATCTGACATCGCAAGAGAGTATAAGAGAAGCATCTTCGTTTACCAGGCTTCTAGAAAGTATGGTATCGCTGCTCTCGAAGCTCTCGCCCAGAGGTATATTCAACATTTCGGGGACGGGATGTCCTTGCCTGACATACTCCGGGAAACCAGAGACGCGTTTTCAAAGCTCCCCGAAGGTGAACCCCGGCTTCCATGTTATATCAAAACAAGATTACAACATATGCTGGAGCCCCCCGAAATAGCGAGTGGGTTGGATACGTTTTATAGCAGTCTGGGTCAGAATCATCATTTTGATAGTATAGTATTAAAAATGGCGGTCGAAGCTCTCTTTGTTCGCTTATCTTCGCCTGGACGTTCGCCTGAAGACGGTAAGGACCCTCGACGGATCTCGGTTTCTGGGCTCATAAATAACGGATATACAGGAGATATTGTTACTGCAGAAACCATCCATACCGATGAATCCACGTTTAAAGACGGTTCTCCTACTGGGGAGTCTGCCCAAAAAGACGCTACTTCTGGTGAGCCCACCTGGGAGGAAGATGCTTCCCCCCTTCCTATCGAAGAGTCTGCCCATGAAGACGCTCTTCCTGAGGAACCTACTTGGGAGGAAGATGCTTCCCCTCTTCCTGCCGAAGAATCTACCCATGAAGACGCTCTTCCTGAAGAACCCACTTGGGAGGAAGATGCTTCCCCTCTTCCTGCAGAAGAATCTGCCCCCGAAGACGCTCCTCCTCTCCCCGAGGAGCTCCCTGTTGATGAAACTGCAATCGTAGAGGATGCCCATCAAGATGAACATCCTTTCACCGGGCTATATTTGTCAACAGCTGAAGCGCTACCCAGTGAAGGCCATCTTGGAGCTGTACAAGCCCACCTAGTTCAGGTTTCAACTAGGGACTTAGCCTTGTATAAGGGCTGGGGAAAACTTACTTCAGATATGAAGGCGAGCAGAGCACAAAAGCTGGCGGTAAAGGGTCTTCCAACCCCGAACGAAGATGGGTTTGTCTCGATCTTTGTGACAGGAGCAGGAGCTTAGAGCATGTCTTGATTTACCACTCAATTGTATTGATCTTAAGTATTGCGAGTAGTATCTTCTTGAACCCACTTGCTAAAGTAAACACTGGGTCTGTTTGAACCTAACCCCGCGCTAACCATTGACCTGGTGTGGTAGAACATGAATACTAAAATAACTACAGTTCTAACCCTATGCAAATCCACATGGATGTTCAACCACATTGTGATCAATTTGAGAATCCATATACATTCACAAGTATGCATACGGAAAAAAACTGGGCCTTAAGTGAATGGTGCGGATGTATGAAAGTAACTACAGAGATCTAGGCAGTCAGGAAACTCAAATTGGGGCATTAATTCCGCCGCGAGTCGATGATTTTCAATGATTGCTCAAGGCTGATACTCAAGAACTGCCATTTTTGCTTTCTGGTGTACATAGTCTCGAAGGACTAATCGAACCTGGTCGCGGACCCGACTGGACGCTGCCACTAGAAGTTTATTAGTAGATGATTGGTTCTCTCTCAGATGGCGCATACCTATCACTAACGACTCTCCCTTCTCTTCTTGAGCGTTCGGAAGTCTTTCAATGAGCTTTCCAGACAACTCCGCACGTAGAATCTGATCATAATTTGCACGTCGGTTGTAGACAACAGCTCGGTCGTGGTTCCCAAATTTCATCACGTCGCCAATGATCTGACCAAATCTTACATAGATCGAGATGGTCAAGATCTATTCCAGCACTCAACATCTGATTGCACTACCAATAGAGGAATATGCCACTTACGTAACGCTTCTTTAAGATGTCATCTTCCAGTAGACTGTTCAGAGTTGCTTGCACTGCGATGGCGATGTCTTCATATGTTAGCGTAAGATAACTTGATGTCATGGTACTTACCAAGAGTATCAACCTCCCAGACAAGATGCACTCTTCTTGTTCGAGATGCCGACGTGTTATAGCTATAGACGAGCTTTTTGAGATAAGGAATGGCAGCCGCGATACCAAAATCATTGGCCACGAGCACAACACTCTCATAACGATCAACTTTGTTGCTCATGCCATGGGGTCCAATAATGAACGCGCACAATGAAGCTGATCCCTGTGGAGCAGCACGGGCGTGCTTCAGTAATTCGCGAGAAAACCCACGTCGTGGCTGAATCAGTAGGTCCAACGTCTCCTGGGCGCTGTGGGACCACGATGTGACCATGAATGGAGGCACTTGCGCCCATGACCACCAGGTCACCGAAGGCATCCATAAATTGATGTGCTGTCCCGCCTTAATCCTCATCGGACGTGTGAGGGCCACACGAACTTGAATGATTACGTCAGAATCATTTTTCCCTTCAATTTTGGGGCGGTTACAGGAAACCCGCGCCCGAGGCCATCGATGCAACGAGAAGAATCTATTGTGATAGATCAGAAAGCCAAGCTGTAGTAGCAGCGCTATTGAGAGCAACACGAATGTGGTAATGATACAAATCCTCAAAAGGCGATTCCCAGATGGAACATGCCGCCACGTCGCATATAAAAGAATATATGCAAGGACCTGATGGGTTCGAAGGAACACTTCAAAGATGTGACGGCGAATATACGGCAGTGCAAAGAGTGTGAGCCCTACTACACATCCGGCCCCCTATTTTCAAATCAGAGACGGTATACATAAGAGGTCAACAACTTACAATAAGTGCAAAAAGGTTGCTCGTTCGATCCAGTGAGAAACCTCTCTTGGATAGTGGAAATTAAGACATGTAGAACTAACAAACCGCTCACCATCCAAGCAGTGCCCCGGTGGATCTGGAGGCACGTGTGGCGAGAAATACTCAATATATCGGAGTAGAAGCTCACGTGTCCCGCCGCAAATAAAGCGACCATGTTGACCACAGCCAGAGTCCCTGATCTATCTGCAAATTGTGTTGGCGAAGAGACACCGAAGCAGAGACAGAACAAGTTGATCCCGGTGTAGAAAAGGTGAATTAGAACAGCCCCACGTGTCCATGGCCCAAGGAAGCGATGGCGACGAAGAAAGAATGGAAATATCACATATCGAGAAATGTACACTTCAATGTTTTTAAATAACAGATATAAACGCGGAAGAACACTGAGCAGGAAAAGAGTGACAAAAACACCGCCCGCGGTGATGGCATAAATGCTGATGATATCCATAACATCAAGGGAGTACGAAGACAGGAAGGACGCGGGAATCGTTCGTTACTTATATATTCGGTAGAATCTGAAACAAGATGCTAGAACATCCTTGACAAAATCGGGGTTGACAATATGTTGCCATATTTTAGACGATCTTTTGCATCTGAGCGTTCACTGGATAGACTGGTTCTAAAAATATACTGTTCTGTGAACAACGTGTTTAGTTATCAATATAAATTCTGCGGACAGAAATTCTGGAGATAGACATCCCGGAAACAGGGTTTCTACTGCATAGTATTTCTATCCGCAGAATTTCCATTGATAGACCACTCCAATCACAATCATCTGTTCATAGAATCAGCTGGGTGGGTCGCTACGAGACGTCAGGGTCTCCTAGAGCCGCCACAAACATCAGCCCGCCTCACAAAGGGCCATGCAGATCCTGCTGCCTGATTGTTGTGGCGGGCTTCAGTGACTAGGGCGTACCTATCGGAGCATTACCTAGTAGATGGGTTATAGGTCCTCACAATCTAGGGCCTGTCGCAGCGACCAATAATATATCGTACCTGACAATATTCCAGCATATTATGCTGACGTAATTTATATAAGCGCTGATGATTTTGTTATGGAGTTATCTTAGCGCACTTTCATTGAAGCCACTTTTCCATGCGGAATCCTCGGCGTATCTAATTTAGGTAAAGCGTCTAACGACCAGGCACCAAGGGGTCAGAGCGTCAGCGAAATGTTACTTCATTGGTTACACAAGTGGTATCGGTCCTGACTCGGGGGTTGTCTCCGGTCCAAGATTTTCTTGTTTCTTTGTTTCTTTGTTTCTACCTCTTTGTCTGCTGGCTCTTTGTTTCGTTCTAACCATAAATTTCGAAAGCTGTGTTTCACCACTCATTTACTGGACGCAGACGGTAAGAGCTGATATAAGGTTACATGTACCAAATGGGTAAGAGTTACAACAAGGGTATAGTCTTTTGTTGGGTCAAATTGGTCTCAATGAGCTCATTTTTAAATTAAGTACTGTATTTGATTGGTATCATAGATCAACAGGCTGATCTTTTCCTCTCAACACTGGCAGGATTAAGATTTAGCACGTCGAGATAAAACGAAACACCGATTTCGAAGGATCCCTCTTGGGGAAGTTTGTTAAGTAAGCGAGCCGCAGAGTCATACCCCATGATAATACTGAATATTTTCAAGGATGTGCTTCTACGACCAAAAAATATTCGCTTGTGGTGATTGGAAATGGACACAGTTTGCTCACCAATGCAGTTATGAGAACCGTACCGGCGAGACATGTGGTCTAAAAATGATCAACATGGCAAGATACGATTCAAATGATTGTCGGATCTGTAAAAAGATTCAAACTAAGATCCGTCGACGTCAGCGAGAGCTACAGCGACTGCAACGTTGGAGTCGTGAGGGGAGAGGTCTAGTAGCAACAATCAACCGCTCACAACTACTCGTCAGCGATCTCGAAGAAGAGATCTCTCAGCTACAAAAGCGACGGTACTACAGTATAAGGAAAAAGTGCTCTTCCGGATCAAAAGAAATCTCAGCTTCTACAAAACTCAAGCGGACAGGGCATCATGTGAAACGAGATACGGAGCTAGGATTTTAGGGCACGATCCCAATGGTTAGTTGATGTTCATTCATTTGCCGTTATGAAATCCACCTCTAATGTCACTTCTTCGCTTCTTCTAATCGTATTACTGATGTAGATCCGGTTACGGAATCATAATGTGGACGAATTTTCACTGGTCTTTCATCAATACATCGACACACCTCGGCTCGAAGCTTTGCAACTACCGCATTCAACGCGTCCTCACGTACTTTGACGGCTTCGAGATCCTGGACACCGGTGAGATCGGGTGCTCGCCAATGGGTATAAATCTTGTTATGGCACCCGGAGACGGAATATCTTTCCGGAAGGGAATTGATATAATGGTAACAACAAAAGCATGATGGTTTACTGCACCCAATATATTTGTCGCCTGCGACGAATTCCCACCCATTCGACCGAAATTTCTCAAGCACAAGCAGCTCCGCATGAACTCGAGATTTGAAACTGCACGCTCTGCGTGTCCTTTCATGGAGGTTCCCAAAGACGTTTAGTCGGTCAAGGCCACTGCGAACTTCGTTTGCCGTAAACTCCGGGAACATACGGCGCACGATACCATCAAGGGTTGATGCGTCCGGATTCAATGGAGATGGCAAATGCCGAGAAGATTCACAAATACGAAGTTCGCAGTTTTCGAGCAATTGCGGAATGTCAAACGCAACATCAAGCAGAGTGTTAACAGTTCGTGAGTATGTTGCAAGGCGACCAATAAAATGCTTTGTTCGGGTGACCGGCTGGTGGTGATCCGTTTCTCTTCTGGAGAATCTCGAGAGCATAGGGAAATAAATCCGACACTTCATACAGACATTAATTATGTCTTTGATAGAGCTATCCCCACAAGAGTGTCTGGGAGGCATGTGTTTGTAGATCTTTCAGCCACAGGATAACGATCTCCAGTTCCGAGTCACTTTCGGGCTCGACTGAGGCTTATTTGGAAGTCAGTATATTGCAGAAGCCTGATAGTCTAATATCTAGGGGCAAATGGCAAGAAACCTTTAGAAAGCTGAATTTTGCTCAAACATCTTGGCAGCTCCCGAGATAGCTCTTTCCGATAATAATTCAACCTTGACCGGCAGAACTCAACAACGCAATCGGAAATTTCATCGGCAACTCGTACTCTTGTATCAGGCGTGGCCTTCCGTAGAGTATCGACGATTCTTTGCAGGTATTGTACAGTTCCAGTTTTTGGGTTTTTATTGGCGGCGAGCCAGATCACGGTGCGGAAAGGGGTTGATTGCAAAGCCACGGCCATAACCGTGTCACCTCCTTTATGAGAATCGCATATCATCGCAATCGCGTCGACAAAGGATCTCCTCAACTGATCGAGTGTGTCATCGGTGGTGTAGATGGAGTTGGTAAAGCGGCAGCCACGGACCGGATCGAGAACACTGAGAAGAACTAGGGATTCGTAAAATCGACGTTCGAGACGTGGATATCGATTTAAAACTTTTTCGACTGTGAGCGTAAAGTGGCTGTTCGGAGTTGACGGTCTGATTGCCCTTGATGGGGAACAAGGAACAATTGCGGCCAAACCTGAGTTTCCAATTTCCTTCTTAGCCCGTGCCTGGATTATCGATCGAGATGATTTCTTCTTTCGTTTTGGCATATTGGTATTTCTCATGTCTTCAGTGGTATTTGGTGGCATTTGGACATTCCAACAAGAGCTACGGAGTATAGCCTCCTGACTTGATTGCCTGTTAGAGTGGGGCGGTGGCGTTATGGTACCCGCCACTCACCTTTCAATCTGGTAGACTAGACTACTTACGGGATAGAGTAACTCCTCAGTGGGAAATGGGGTCTTGACGTCCTGATGACGACAGTTCGATGTATAAAATTAGAGAATCCACCTCCGCAAACATTTGTAAACAGTTCTAGTAACAAACATCTAAGGTATATATCTACGCATTCTCCTCTAGCAAAACACCAAAATGCCTACGCATGAGATGACGAAATCTGACGCCTCCCGGATCCAGTCTTCACAGGTACGCAAACCTCTTTTTTTTTTTTTTGGACACTTGTTTCTGGCCGAAGTTGATCATGTCGCTGTAGGCTAGGAGCGGTGGAGACATGTCGTCCAAGGGGTTCGCTGCGCGCGCCCAGTCCGCTGGTGACCACTGGGCTAGTTCAAACTACACGAGTGGCAGTGGTTCAAATCAGAATACCAGCTCTGCTGGCCGCCACGCGAATTCAGGCCACCATACTAGTTCAACCGGCTCGAATACCAGAAGCCAAGGAAAGAGCGGCGCATAACTCGAGAGCGCTTCCGGTAACGTAATTTATCAAAAGGATAAAGGGGCGCGGGGAACAAGACTGTGGGATTCTTGTATAACAAAAGCTGGGGGGTTGTTTGTCCTTAGTTTTAATTTGTCAATTGTATTCCGTACCCTGCAACTTTTGACCACAGGCTATGCATGGCCGTCTATTAGAGCACACTACTCATCTGAGATTTCGAGACTAGCAACCTACTAGATGTTAGACTTTTTTGAGGGCCTGTGTCGCAGCGACCAATCATATATCGTATCCGACAATATTCCGGACATATCATGCTGACGTAATGTAAATAAACCCTCGTTACACAATTCTTCCCTGCGATCATTTGAGTTCTCCAAATGGGGGTTTTCTATTCGAAATACAGATACATGCTTCATAAGTTATCTGTAATCTTTCGACCGAGGCAAATGCGAGAGATTCCAGAACGCATTGGAGATTGCTAGACAGGAAACTATGTAATGAAAGTTTCAATTACGGTAGGCCAGGAAGAGGGGGTAAGAGGCGAGGGCTTTCGCTCCAGTCGTGGTTTTTTTTTCCCAACCGGTTTTCCCACACTCATTGCGTGAATGCGGGAGCGATGTACATAGTAAGATCGTGCGAGTATTCTACACTTTGCGTTCAATTAGATAATCCAGGATGTTATTTAGATAACTAGTATGAACAAATAACGTTTGCACAGCGCGATTGGCTAGCGTATACTGAATCCGTAATAGTCTTGGAAGTTGGGCGAAATTTAGATTCATCATCCAACTCCAGGCTCACAGCTTCCATTTGTATCGAACATATTCCGATATTGCCCAGACATATAAAATGTATTCCACAGATTCACAAGAGGTATGTCTCAAGTATTAACTTTTACGAGTTATGGCACTCGTACTAATCGCTCCTTTGAGTTGTGGACCTAGAGTTACAAATTCGGATATCAGATATGTTCTCAACTACGTACAGGTGACTACGTTTTCATAGAGGGTCGCCCATGTCAGATCATCACCTCTACAATCAGCGAAGGAAGTGAGAATGTATTAATTCGCGGCATTGATCTCTTTTGTGAGGTCCAGAGGGAGGGTACTTATCATCTTACTGAGACGATGGATATCCCTATCGTTAGCAGAACAGTTTGCCAGCTGGTTAGTGAACCTCCTTATAAGATGGTATGCCTGTGAAGAACCTGTTGTTTCCTTCCTCTTTTCTTTCCTCATGTTACGTTTTCTATTCTGATATGCCCTTATAATGAGCATTAGGCGGGACTAGCCCGTAACAGGATGTTAGCCTGCAGAACGCTAGTTATACCGTATGATTGATCCATACCGACGATCCACACCTCGGCCTCTTCGTGCGATTTTAGTTTTCACACCCACGTAAATTGCATAATGGATCCCAAATAAATCGATATTGATCATATGATGGCGGTCCTGTAGCTAGTTAACTGAGGTAGACCTTACGCCGCTGAGCGTCTGCCAACACGTAACATTCCTCGAGCACATTTGTTTCCTGGAGGTAAACTTTCCAGCGTACAGTCGAAGGAACAGCTGCATAAGCTAGGGTGGTCAAATATTGATGAAGAGGTGATGTAGTATTCAAACGATGCGATCAACCCGATCAAATATTTCATTGAAAGGCGGATGGCTCATATCGGATGAAGTGTCCTCGCGTAATATTGAATCCTGAGGTAGCGATGTTTTACGGGCTTGATTTCCTTACCCGTTACGAACAATCGAATTGAGGTAGACGGTGATGAGGTAGACGGTGATGAGGTAGACGGTGCTGATCGGCTATCCGGCTCCAATATGATGTGTATATCACCTAAGATCGGGTGGCATGCTGAGCATTATAATTTCAACACATCATGTGCAGAATGAGGAAAATCAAGTGACCGAGAATGTCAGGGCAAGCGGGCATTTTATTTCAACTGATTATGCTGTTGACTGCCCTGCCGGTGGGATCCAAATCCCCATTTCATCGAGGGTTGTGTTTTGAACTTAGGGTAATTATTATATATAAATATGTGAATCTTGCGAGGCAATGAAGACGAGCCCGGTAGCCTCAATATACATCCATTTCGCTAGACGCCAACTTGATTAGCATCGGCCATGCAAGGGAACCGCAGCGGGTTTTGCGACACTGTTCTAACAGTGCTCGTTCATTTGATCTCTATAGCTTATTTTCTGCTGCTGTCGTCACGGTTCGGTCTGGAGACGTTCACCTCCTCCGTGCCTATTCCCGATCTCATTGTTGTTGCTGTCTATTTAGTTGGGACGGTGATATTTTCCACTCTTTGCGTTGGCTACCGCACCGTTTCTCTCATCGACGCTCGCCTCGCGTCAAGTTGGCGATGCCTGGAGCAGCTGGCGGTGGTGATCTTGATCTGGTGCTCGACGGTCCCATTTATCTATTTCCAGTTTTACCACGATGAGCGTTCCCTGTGGCTCTATCTCTGGCTCGTGACGCTCGGGGCCGTGCGATGTGGCTGCCATCTTCTTTGGCCGGATGAGTTCCGCCCACACACGATGGTCTCTACATGTATTTGCACAGGAGCAATTCCTCTCCTGTGCGTCTGCCATGTTGTCGTATGGGGTAGCGCATGCCACATCCCAATGCTCGCCAATTTTCTCAAATACATGACATTGACAACGTTGGGCGGCATCGTCTATGTGATCCGACTTCCAGACCATTGGAGAGACATTTTGGGGTCCAGCATGCACGCATACATCATGCATCTCTTTGTGGTCTATATGGGAATGCTCTATGCGGGAAAACTCACTGCATCCAGCCAATCAACTCTAGCGGCATCTGGGAGCGATTGCCAAACGTGGATGTGAGCCCAGCGTAGCCCAAGACAGCAGGCTTTATATTGGATGTACGACCTGGGTATGGATGTGACGTGCGGAGCGCGATTGCAGATCCTTATTTTCACCTCGTTGTTCGGTTTGCTTTCACTCAATGTATGAATCTCAATTTTTTATCTCATATTTTATTTCGCTCAGAAATCTATATATTGACCCTTTGAACGATGCATCACACTATACAGGTAGAAAGAGAACGTTTTGATGCAAAGCGTGAGCACTGGCAGTCTCTGAATCATATATAGCTCAAACAGGGAAAAGCCTTATTAAACTAGGGCATATCTAGCTTTAAATGATCGCAGAATGTCTCAACGAGCCATGGTCGGGGTGCTCACCCAACGAGGCCATGAGCCTGTCGAGTTCCGTTTCTCGGGGTATGATCATGATTGCAAGAGAATGACACTGTTCTCCTTTTCGGCGGTGGAAGTGGTCGGATCAGTAATCGTCAACGGTACGCACCTTGACTACAGCTGTGGCGTGTCCCGTGTTGTTAGTCTGGTCATCCGTCGGCCCCTTCGTTTCGCCGAATCAACGTCGCTTAACAGAATCATAGAACAGGCAAGGTACGGTACCCATGCAATTAGATGTAGGGCCACAAGAATACTTATAGGGGTAGTAATCTGCCTATCGCTAGTGTAGCGAGGGGTCAAGGTATATAAAATCCTGCAGCCATCCGACTGTACCCATTCGGGCCAGTCTGCGGACGCAACTCGGCCGATCTGGAGGCGTATCCAAGAATGGTGAACTCCAAAAAATGCAACGTCGATTTGGGAAGCGAGAAATAGCGAAGGATATCAAGTCAATCAGGCTAACGAACCAATTGAGCATAATTCACGACCTAGAAGAAGAAGTACACCCGTTAGGGCCGGTGACTTAGCACAAGTGATGCGAAGAATCCGCCGGGAAGTCGCCGAGAAGAGTGTTGAAAAGATTGATGAACGAGTGATGAACAAGCTCAGGAGTACGCCATTGCTAATGGAGCTGGATTTTTTTGATTCATCCGTGTGGGAATGATAACGTGGCATTTTCACGTTGGTACGCAGAGGACCAGAATAACCGACCACAATCACTACATGGAAGAATGGCTAGTTGTAATTCATCCGCTCGTTCGCATTTCATATTTTTCACCGTTTCTGTTTCTAGTAATGTTTCACCATGTTCCCGCCCTTGTCTCATCAGGTCTTGATTTAACCCCTCCTCTATCTTTTTCGGCAGAAGTTGTTCGATTCGGTATTCCTCGATTCCTGACGTGACTTAGCAAAACGATAGAATAAGTGCCACTAATCTACAGTTTGACACGGGGGTAATTCAATCAGTCTGGTTGGTAGCCAACGCGATTCGACCAAGAACCGACTACTCCACCATCGCTGTCTCACTGCAGCAAGGCACTAGCTATTGATTATGTGAAAAATCTTTCGTGAACCGGCACGCTGTCTGTCTCACCACAGCAATTGTGCGCTGTGTAGGCTCATATATGTTCCCTCGCCTCACAACGAGGCTGAGTCAAGCTCACCAAGCCTAGCGTGTCGTTCTTCTATACAGCCGGGTGGGATTCATCCCGTACGTGACCGGATTTGCACTACTTTATCCCATCCATTTGACTCTAAATCAAATTAACTCAAAGCTAGTGAAGAATCTTCGATGGCGGTGATTCCTGACGACAGCACGGATATAAGTTGTATGCCCAAAAGAATTTCATTTCTTTCTCCATTAGGCCGCATCACAGCCTTTACGCCATCATGCCGGCCTCCCGAGGCCGATCGTGGAAACTCTTCTCCGAGATACAGGCTGCATTTGACTTGGCTCCTTCAAACGACAAGGAAACACTCTAGATCATCGAGGAGGCACTGGGCTATCTCCGTACAGCCACCTGTGAGAATGATCTGAAGCGTCGATCAAATGTACAAAGCCGATCTTTTATTCGGCGATCCGGGCGAATTGCTACGTTAAAGAAGATGCAGCAGTGTGATAAGCTTGGAATCGATTGTCGTACCGAATTTGACGCAACTAAGTGAACGTTCTGGCATCGTTCCGAGGAGATAATTAACCACCTACTCTATATCAAAGCCATAAGAAGGGTATCTCCGCAGTGATCGCATTGCACCCTCAAAAGATTGAAATACCTTTGGCTTCTTCGACTGCGTGGCGAGAGAAGCTTCAACGACGGCTGGAGCAGGGAGGGGAATAAGATATTTTGGGCATTTAGAAAAAAGCATTTCACCAAGTTGCATTCGGAATGATAGCAACGCGCATTCCCTTCGAGCTGCACAGGCCATTAATCAATACTGTCCCATTATGAAAGAAAGATCTTGATCAGTCTTCAGGAATCGGAACGACGGGAAAATTGAATGGTAGAAAATCGACACGGATACAGGAAGGAATGATTGCGTTGAGACGTGACGGGAACACTCACGATATCCTTCATGGGTGCCTGCTCGGCATGGCAATATAGCACCATTAGCTGATATCATACGGGAAAATTCCACTTTACTTCCGCATTGCTTATAGCTCAGCTCTCCAACCCGCTTCAGCTCATACAGAAAGTGTTTCGTTCATGTCGTTAGGATCATTCATATTCCGAGATAACTCAGAAAGACAATTCTTCGCTCTTCGTATGAAAACATTGAATAAGTACTATGCGTCTTTCGATAGCGCGTTACTTGGTATTGCACTTCCTGATCAGCAGCTTCTCGTAAATCAGCTCACTTGAAGTCTCATTACCTTTCTTGCATATGTGAGATGAGTCTTGAACAACCATCAAATAAAGTGTTGTGCCTCTTAAATTACTGTCTACGACGCCGACTCACCGACCTTCATGGTTTCGCATGAAGTGCCTAGTCTACGCATGTACGCATACTGTTCTTGTGTAATCTGCCCGTTCTCTCTCTCAACCCGCTCATTGAACCGGACTTCTCACGTATGAAACCGTTTTAGTTCGGTCAAGATACTTGTTCTTTAGTATCCATTGTTCTCTGTTGCTCCTTGATCCTAACTTGTGCCTTGCTCTTGACTTATGCCGATTGCTCTCGGAAGTCTTACCTCCTCAAGTGCGTAAATTGACGGAAGTTCCTTTCGTATTGTTGATTTTTCGTAGGGAATACACGATTTGAAGCCTCTAGACTTGCTCCTTGGCATCTCACCGTGTACACGTGTGGTGGCTTCAAACGACAAATTTTAGTACTGAGCAGATCTCCTAGATGTCGACTCGAAGGTTGTACAACTCATTGCAAAGGCAGAGCACGCGTTTACACAATGCTTTGTTTTCCAACCCTCAGATACCATGAAATATACCATACCGTACTGCGAAGAACGGAGGTCCCTTAAAGGGTGGTAGTTTCAGTGGCAATATACTGGTAGTAAGTTTTTCAACACCCTGACGAGAGACAGCAAATTGTACACACCATAGAGGGCCCACCAGAGTAGACGTGCGCTGTGCATTCGGTGGCGTGTAAATGTAGAGAAGTGATCAGGCAATACAGTCAGGCTGCTGGAAGGTGAGCCGAGAATCAAACAGTTCTACGAGTTACGTCCAATAGTCTTGCAAAGGCGCATGTATGGTTCAAGGAGGGATATCAGTATTCGTGTTAGTAGAGGAATAGAATTATACACCGACGTTACCAGAAAGACCAGAGATAAGCAATATCGCAGAACATGGAACGCCTCGCGCCAATGTTAACATACCGAAGCATTTCCACCGTTAACTTATCCCGCCAAGAACGTCTAGCCCCGAAAAGTAACCAAGCCTTGGATTACCGTAGCTTGTTGTTGGCTTCCTGCGGCCTTTTGTGGGGCGCAAGGCGCCCATTCTCTTTGGCCGCTTCAGGTTTCGTTTTCTCAAGCCACCATTTGCGTCCGTGTGGACGCGTACAAGCTGCACCAGGCTAGGCCCCAAACTCTGGCCCGACCACACGGCTTTCACAACCGTGGCTGAACATGTAGCAAAGACGCACTGAATACCTCGTGATGTCTGATGGGATCGATTTTCATTCCCTTCCTCATCATGAACGCTGCTGCTAGTACGCCGTCAATGAAGATTCTATCGGCCATCTTGACTCATCTTGGAATCTGAGGAATTACCTTCATACCTTTCGTGGTCACACAATCATAAGCCCCAGTTGAAGCAGGACGTGGAAATTCCATCCCGCAACGGATACCCGTGTCACTGCAAACAGACCTCATAGTCGAGCCCTTTTTACTGGTGAATTCGACTCAACGAAACAGACTCGACGCTTGCGACCGGTTGTGCAAAAGCACGTTCGAGTCGGTGGCCATGGCCGCTGACGATGATCAGCGTGGCCAAAGACGGCCGACACATTTTGTCGGTCCACGAACCATTGGATGTTGTTGGGAAAGCCCGCAAGATGGTGTTCCGTGGACTGGCCTCGAATGACCAAGGCGATCGTCTCATGGAGACTGGCTGCTGCAAACGAGACCTGCTTTCGATAGTATCCGCACGCACGACAACCGTCATCTTCGTCGACTGGGCCCAGCGGAGTGCCTGCTGTGGTGACGAACTGTGCGTCGGGAAATTCGACCAACGCCTTGTCAACCACGCGGTACGCATCCGCCGTGGCACATAAAATGGAGCCTCGACAATACACGCGCCCAGATGCCTCCTTCGGCATGTGGTCCAGCTCGAAATAGAAGCATGTGGCCAGCAGGCCACGGATCAGGCCTGGCGGAACGACGTATTGCCTATCGCTTAATTCGTTGATCCGCCCGGCATCGTCCAATTCCGGAAGGCCCTGGGGTAGGTGGCTGTTGAGACGAAAGCTGTCCTGTCGCAGCTCCGGCGGAAATTCGTCCCAGGCTTCTTGCCAGGCTTGCTCGCCGTCCAAGGCCGGGGCACACAATAATTGAGACCGGAAAAGTCTCGGGATGAATCCATCCTTCAATATGCCGCGGGATGGACGGTCTTCTGGTGGTGAGGGGGATTGGTATCCGGTGCCCACGGAGACAATGATTTCGGGCCGCTCCGCTGTGGGCCAGATCACGGCGCTTTCGCGCCTGGCCACTTTCAGCGGGTTATTGGCGCGTACTCCACCGTCCTGGAAATGTCCCCAGCGCGGCAGGTGGAATGTCCGGAAATACCTACCCCTCATCAGCGGATCTGTGGTCAGGGAGCACCAAGGGAAGGACGATACCTGGGCGCCGCAATACTGCATCGAGCTCTGCGAGACGGGTCAGTGGTCATGAAAGGGAGATGTAAGGCACGGTGCGACGAGTGTCCACCACTTACGCTTCCCACAAACACGGCTCCTCCGAGGGCACCTGTGGCACAATGACCCGATACGCAGACGGCTTCGTCACACGGCCGATTCCACGATAGTTCGTGAAGATACACAGCTGGCCGTCTGAAATATGGCTCGCCGTAAGTGCTACGCGGGGACCGGAGAAACTCGCGCTGGTGAAGAGACGGCGACCACCAAATGTGGTTTGCAGCGTCTCGTCGAGAACCGAGGAATCGTACCGATTGTCTGTGATGATATTCCGCAGCAGGTCCCAGGAGACCCTGAGCAGCGTCTGTGGTCCATTGACAGGAGGAAAGATCCGCTGGGCCAGCATCTTGAATTTTGTGAGGGCTTCGGACGTGTTTGACCCCATTACCATCAGCTCCAGTACGATCAAGGCGCCTGGAGATGATGACACGTAAGCATCGAGCCATCGATAACAACCGTGTGACAACGTAGGGACGGGAAATGATAGACTCACCAGCGCTGGTTCCCACTGCAAGGTCAAAAAGCTGGGAGAGTCCCGGAGATCCCCATCGCTGTTCCAAGGCTTGTAGGAATTTCAGCGTGACAATGCCGCGCACACCACCACCGTCGAGCACCAGGATATTGGGCCGTTTGGTGGGAGGGAGTAGTCGAACGGTAAGCGAGCAGGAGTTTTGACACACCGGGCAGTGGTCCAGTTCGAACCACCATGGGACTTTTCGAGACGCGGCTCCCAGAATGCGAACGCAGACATCACACAGGCTGTGGCCGCACGGTAACACCTGTTCCGGCGGTCGACGCAGACAGAAGAGGCAGGTCGTACTGGTAGCCAAAACGCACCACTGGTCACAGCGCGATGCGAGAACATCACGCCGGATGTGCGCCGCCGATGTCGTCTCGGACAAGCGGGAAAAGAGATCCTTGAACTCCCTCTCGACCGCCTGACAGTGCTCTCCTGGATCCGAATCAGAGATGCCCTGGTACGCGACTCGACAGTGGCGAGCATACAAACAGCGAAATAGGACCACGGGGTCAAATCCTACACACTTTCAGCCGGAATCAGGTCAGCTTCCCACGTCATAGACACGGGTCAGAGCCTGATGCATGCCGCGTATCGTATAGAACAGGGAACGAGTTGACTTACGGTGCATTTGTGGCGGATATGCATCCAGCAGAAGGGCTGATGCGATAAAGGAGACCGTTTCGGGTTCGGGCCATTTTGCGTTGGTGGCGATGCCGTGAAAGGTCGTGAGGTACTGCCCCAGTGTGTCGTCCACTTCGTTTCCGCGACGAGTCGCCAACACCACATCAAAGGCGGCTCCGGATGGCAGCAGTGATACAGCGCCTTGCAAGTGCGGCTTTACATGTTTTGCAACACTTCGACTCTTTCTCGGCGCCACTGCCGTCGTCTAATCCATAATAGGTTTAGGCTGTTGATTTGGTAATTTACAAGTTGTATTGAACATGTATGTACCCATGTTGCGGAGTCAGGAGAGCTTCCGGTATCATTGTACTGTTATGTCCTATACGTATCGTGAATTACCCCAAATCTCAGTCTAAACCTAGTATAGATTAGGGTACGGAAGTGGCGTTAAGAAAGAGTCGGAGAGTTGCAAAAATGTAAAGTCGCACTTGCAAGGCGCTGTAACAGACGATATCCATTTTCTCCCTACGGCAACCAAACCCTATCCTCTAACCCCGTCCTCAACAATTCCTAAACGAGAACAACAAGACCGATGGACCCAGCGCGCTCCTCCCCGTACACCATCAAAGCAAACTAACTTACCACAACCCGATGTTATCACTCCTAACCAGACAGACTGTTCTATAACAACACAACCCGCTGACAAACGTGCTAGAAGCGCATCTCCAGAAGACGATCAAGACACGCAAATAACATGGGAAGATAGCGCTGATGAGGCGGCACTAGCAACTCAGCTCAATACTCCCACTCCAGAACGACGTTCTAAACGGGCCCGGAAAACATCATACGCAGAAATCCTCCAACTCCACAAACATATAAACCCAAGGTCTCGATTTATGTATATAGCCTGCATCCTCTATTTCTGGGTACCTGGTCGAATCCTCATTTGCTAATTCCTTACAATCCCGTCCAATTAAACTTATAATAGAGCGCCATGTCAATGTCTCGCACTGTCTGAAATAGCTTACGAGCTATACTTTCGTTTTCTAACGTGTATTTCACCGTTTCAGGGCCGGCTGCGCGCGAAGCGCGCGCCTTCCAGTGCCCTGAAACGACCGAAGGGAGAGAAAGGGAATAGTCAACCCGGCCCTGCGCGCGTCCGCCAGAACACGCTGGAGTTGTAGGCTGGGTCGCAACTGCCACGCGCCTTTGCCCTGAAACGAAACGAAGTTGAGTTGAAAGGGTACTATCAGCCGCGAGCCTCCTGCAAAAATTTGGAGCGAATTCACCACCCTATTTCTGCGCACGCACCTTTCTGATTGGCTGCTTGTTTCTTCTCTTTCATTGGTAGTTTTCTTACCCTTTTGCGTTAGTTGCTAACAACAATGCTTATGGCTTGCATATCTCCCTCTCAGCGTCCTTTCCTATTGATGGTTTACGACAACCCCCATGCTGACTTGTATCTTATTGTATTACCACGCACGTTCGTATATGCCCACCATCCCCTGTGATCCCTGGCAAATCGGGAGCTTCCACCAAGCTATCCAATCCTGACTATTACCCTTCGTCCACGTCCGCATATGATACGTCAATCACACAATACTACCGAACTTCCAGTAAAAAAAATGTTCTTAATGTATTCTAATGTTCGCCGCGTGATTGTCACGATGCCTTGGAGAATGTTGGATTTCTTGTTATTATGTTACAGCAACCGGCATCGTGTCGGGACGGTGGTCGGCAGATAGGCATATCGCCAGGCCCTCGACCCAGGAGATGTTCGGCTTGTCGTCTCGCTCGTTTGCCAGTTCCAGTCGACACACGTCCCTGCTCAGAGTGTGGGATTCCGATACGCGCTAGTTCATCGTATATTCGGTGCGAGCTTGTCGCCAGCAGTTCCCTCGACGTCGAAATTCCAACCCACCTGCTATTCGATCCTGCTACGATTGTGGCACTCAGTTTATTCCTCTTCTTCGTACTATTCGGTGCAACCGTTGTCGATTGGCGGTCTGGATCGTCATGAAAGTATTGCTCAACATACGTTCAACTATCTCGACCTCGCTCCTCCATGGGTTTACATTTATTACGACGTCTTGAGATGGAAGATCTCCAATTTACTCCGGATCCCCAGCGAATATTTGAAATGCGCAGCCTCCAACGTTTGGAGCAAGAAACCCTACAAACTTGGGAATCTTCATCCCATTGATCACTCCTCCTCTGACTCCTATATGCCCTTTGTTCTCTTACCCTTACCCTAGAATATATTACTGGTGCAATTGTAATTACATTCCTTACTTTCCCATTAGCTTATGCTTGTCTCTTTTCGTCGTTTTCTCTTTTCGTCGTTTCAGGGCCCACGCGTGCGCAGCGCGCGTCCCCAGTATTTTGATCCTAGCGGGCGCTTGGCATATCGTTTCGTATGCGGGCTCCGCATCTCTAATGCACGTTTCTGTCCCCTGATTGACTGCTTTGAGCCTGGTACTGCACTATTCTTATTGCGACGTCCTTTCAATATGCTTAGCAGCTGCCTATAAGCCTATGAATTGTGCCCTCTAAAGTAGCGTCTCATGCATCAGGACTGCAGTTACTGCTTCATTTTCTGACATGTTATTTCTGATGTGCTGTGTTTGATCGTGGGGCCTTCTGCTTGATTACCACGGGACCCCTCTTTTCAAAATGGCGATTCTAAACTTCTTATGCCGACTGCTAACCCGCAGTTCATGGTGCGTTATGCGTAGTCCGCTATGCTACGGCCGCGGTCGTGTAAAGATTGCAACCGTCCGATAGGTATGTCGGCGAGTGCTCGACCAGCTCGATGCTCAGCCTGTCGATTAGCGCGCTCCTCGGTGCCTGTTGAGACTCGCGCGTGTACAAACTGTGGCATCCTGATACGCGCAAACACTGTTTATATCCGTTGCGAGGTGTGCCGTCAAGCATCGCGGCTGGACAGTAACCAACGTCAACCATCTCGAGATATACAACGCTGTTTGGATTGTGGCAATGAGTTTGCAGCTCCTCGAGGTGTAAAGCGTTGTTTGGGATGTAGGTCTCGAAGAGCCAACCCCCCGCAGCCTGCGACGGATTTTTCTCAATCGGCTTCGAGCTCTTTTAATCCATCTGTGAACTCTATCCAGAGAGTATATGCTCGCAGGCAAGCCGTTCGACCAAGTAATCATTTTTTAGCACCATCTACGAGAAGTGTACCGAGTGACGACTGCCTGCGTTCCGTTATCCGCCGCGCTGTCAACATCCTAGAGCAAGAGTTCGGATCCCGACTGCAGGCTTCCAGTCAATTCCCCCCTGACATTACTCCTTCCCACGTACGACTGTCTGTTTCTCGTTATGAGCGCTGCATGTCTATTCCGACACAGGAGGGAATTTGTGGCTCTTGTGGCAGACTGGTACTATTAAAGGACATCTATCACGTTCTTGATGGCGACGCTTTATTGCGGCCTCTACAAGGATACCTTGATATTTGTGGACGGACTAATGACGGCTGGAATCTTTGCTCTCAATGCCACAGTTTTCTTCTCCGTCACGCTGTCCCCAAATTCGCCGCTCTGAATCAAATAAACGTAACACTATGCCAGCATTATCCCGCTGTCCTTCATGATCTTACTTGGACCGAAGAGTGTCTAATTGCTAAGTCTCATCCTGTTGGAGTAGTTCTAAAACTACGACCGAGCGGTCGATCAACCCCCGTCAGCTACCATGCGTTACGCGGTCATTTTATACTTATTCCCCAGAATCCTGGGCCGCTTCTTCGCCTCCTCCCAAGCCCTGAACTACGCTTTACGGAGCTAATTAAAGTCCTCTGGTTGGGAGACCGAGCCCCCACTGATTCAGAACTTAAGCCATTCTTGTCTATTCGTAAACACAAGGTGCTCTTCGCTCTCCAGTATCTTGTCCAGCATAATCCATTATACCGTGACGTGGCCATTGATCACTCTACAATCAACGACTGGCCCGATGAATTTATCCCTTCAGACTTACAGCAGCAAGTCATCTGCGTAAGTGAAGCTGATCATCATGAACGGGCCGGCTACACTGTCGACTTGCAAGATGACAACTATGAAAATGATTGGCAAGCAGCAGAGGCTATTCCGTCAAGTGAGGATAGTCCTCTGTTGACTGGTTCTATCACTACGGACATCAATGGGGAGCGCCAGAATCCTGATCTACGTCTGCTGGATGCCGTCTACAATCTTGTCGATGCTCAGCGTAACTCCCCTGCTGTCACGCAAAACACAGGGTCCCCGTCTGCCTCTCAGCGTACGCCCGCAATCAGATACAGCATCCACGGACCAGCAACCCTCCTTAATCACTGGCAGGATCCTCGATATTTCACCTCCGCTTTTCCTGCACTTTTCCCGACAGGCATTGGAGGTCACCTTGATCAGCGCACTATACCTGTATCGCTTGTTGCATTTGCTGAATGGGCATTACGCCATCATAGCCGAAGGTAAATATCTCTTGATCCCTTGCATGACTAATAAACTAATATAACTAGGTTTGCTCGTCATAAAACATTCATGTACTTACTATACGATGTGATCCAGTTGCGGAACTCAAGTCTGAGCAACAGCCTCCTCATCAGACGTTCTCAATGGGCCTCAGTCACACAGGATCTCGACTCTTTAAACACTACCCGCCTACAAAATGCCGCCAAAGAACTTCTTACTAGCCATGTCACTCAAGACCCCCTTGTTCGCCGGTTACTGAAAAATATAACCGCCATTGGTGTTCAAGTCCCAGGATCGTACTTCCAAAAACTGCAATTGCGTGCCGAGATCCGGGGACTGATTGTTCGCGATGGGATGCCTGCATTCTGGCTAACAATCAACCCTTCAGATCTTCAAAATCCGCTGGTGCTAGTTCTTGCAGGGGCCCAGCATTCCAGCAGTGCGCTTCCCAACGCGACTGCAACGGTCCGTCGCACTGTCGCAGTATCGGATCCTGTGGCTGTTGCGCGATTCTTTCATCATACCTGCACGGCAGTACTTGATGGTCTTCTCGGAAGCAAACCCAGTGAATTTGGTATTCTTGGTGATGTTTCTAATTACTTTGGAGAGGTCGAGACCAACGGTCGTGGTATGCTCCATCTGCATGCTTTGATCTGGGTGCGAGGAAATCTTGACTTCATGCATCTGCGTGACAGAATACGGACAGATGACAATTTTACAAAGCGCATGCTCTCGTACTTAGAAAAAATCATAGTACAGAGTTTATACGAGGCCGACCCAGATAATCCTGACACAGTCATCTTAAGCGCATCCCCTTCATCTAGTGGCCTAGAGACAGACGCTGAGTACCTTCAGAAAGTCTTCGACGATGGCAACCGCGTTGCTCAAATCAAACAACTACACTCAAAGCGACATTCTGCCACTTGCTTTAAATCCAGCCAACAAGGGTCTAATAGAGATAGCTGTCGTTTCGGCATGCCTCGTGACCTGGTCAATGCATCAAAAGTGGATGAGCATGGCATAATTCACCTTCTTCGCAATCATGCCTGGGTTACTCCGTGGAATCCGTCAATCGCCAGCTGCATCCGATCAAACCATGATATCTCCTGGATTCCTACTATATCAAAATCTTTGGCTCTTCTCTACTACATTACCAACTATGCCACTAAAGATGACGTCTCCCCGTGGCAGATGGTAGCCAAAGCTGCTTTGTTAAAACAAGCCATTGATCACGCAAACTCCCTAGATGCTCCAAGCGCAGCAGATTTACGACTTCAGCAAAGAGGCATGGATCATTTTGCTCTACGGTGCTTTAACAGCTTGTCACAAGACCGTGAAGTGAGTGGTGTCCAAATAGCGAGCACTCTACTCCAGCTTCCATCCTACTACACCCTGAACTATAATTTCGCGCGCATAAATCTTTGGTGGTTAAGACGCTACGTCCGGGCAATGATCGACCCAGACCGGACACTTGACCAACCCCCATCCACCCCGGCAACCGCGGACGAGCTTTGCAGTTATGACTATCGTACTTCAGCACCGGTCAGCATATTTGACAATTATCGATGCCGTGGAGAACTCCTGTCCTCCTTATCAATGTATGAATACTGCATGCTAGTACGGACCAAGAGACTCCGTGATGCTACTGCAGATGATATACCCTTTACCGACAATCATCCGAAACATCAGACACATCTGCAACGACTCTCTCAGTCTCCAGCTCGTACGGCCACGGTGACTCTCCAAGGCCAACTGACCAAATTTCAATCCGCGGAGGACGCAATCCCGGGTGGTCACCCAACAACGACCGCGATTCAAAATGACTTATCTGAGATCCTTCTTGGACTTTTTATTCCTTGGGAGAGATTAATGACAATATTTCACCAGTCACCTATCACAATCCGAACCGAACCCAATGCCTTTCACCGTATATGGACCACCCTAGAACCAACACTTCCTGAATATATTCGGATATATGCGACAAATGTTAATCTCCTTCGGAAATCTAGAGATGACTGCCAGGCTGATGCTGTTCTGAGAAATCAGTTAGCTCTACATACGTCCTCCGAAGATCCTGAATGGGAACAACCCTCGTACGCTGGATCTGACTCGGAGAATGACCCTTCCAATGCCTCCCTCAATACAGACGAATCTTGCAATACAGAGACCCTTCTTGCTGCCTTTCTCGCTATTAGCAGACGCTGGAATCAAGAAATAAATGATACCTACCAAAACATCGGCACTCTCTACTCGACCTTCCGACCTTCTCCATGGCTTGAACTACAAAATCTCCAGCCCCTTCGTATCTCTGATTACGTGCCATTTGAGACGTCAGGTTTGAAATTTCTCCCTCAAACAACACTTCAAAGTTGGCAAACAGGTCTTAAAGAAATCACCACATCAGTGAATCATGACTCACATATTCCTATGTCCACGGCGCAAATACCAGATTTCGATGATTTTAATATCAATACTACCGATATTGTCTTAGCTCCCGTGCTAATTGACTCAGAGCCTGTCTCTGAGCTAGAGCAGCGCCGCTCCCGAGTAGGGCAAACGCCCACTGGCACTTTGTTGGCTCACCTTGTGTCTGAAGTTATTTCTCTGAATGAGAAACAACGCGTGGTAGTGACAAAAGTCCTAAGCGATGCCTTAAAGTGGGCCGACTTTCCCTATAATGCTGCCAGAAGAGCACAATCCTTGATTTACGTGGGTGGGGAGGGCGGCGTTGGAAAGAGTCAGATTGTCAAAGCAATTGTCGCTGGTATGGATCTTCTATACCGAAAGGACGAGGTCATACTAATGGCACCCACTGGAGCCGCCGCTGACGTTATTGGAGGAAACACGTATCATACCTCTCTTGGAGTTTCCCTGGGCAATTCCCTGCGAACTGGAATGGGAGCGAGGGTGCGTCGACTGTGGTCACGTAAAACTATTATGATCATTGACGAGGTAAGCATGATAGATCTGTCAGCGCTAAGCACAATCAACACACACTGCAAAATTGCCCGATCCCTACACAGATCTTCTCCGGACCTCTTTGGTGGCCTCCCCCTGGTGATATTCATGGGCGACTTTCATCAATTTCCTCCAGTGCGCGGCCAGCCATTATGGAAACTTCCAAAAAATGAAAAAGACCAAGATGGAAAACTTATCTGGCACCAGTTCAAGCAAGTGATTATCCTCGATCAACAAATGCGGCAAACAACTGATCTGCCATATCGAAATCTTCTTGCACGAGCTAGATTAGGCACATTGACAGATGACGACATTGCAACCCTGAATTCCAGGGTACTCACATCACTCTCGTCTTTCCCCCTAGAAGACACGACGGCGATCACCAAATTAAACGCTCTTCGACACATCATCAACCGCATTCAAATCGAGCACTTTGCTCGAACGAGAAATCAGAGAATATTCATTTTTCCTGCTCTCCACACCCGCACCGATTCCTCCACTGCTACGAACCTGAGTCTACGTGCGGATGACCTGCTTGGTCTTCCTGACCACGGAACCAAAGTCCCATTCCCAGGGCTTCTTCTTTATACCCTTTCAATGCCAACAATGATCCTGACGAATATATGTACGGCCGCTGGACTAGTCAATGGAGCTACTGGGAGAACAACCGGCATTATTGTGGACCCCACAGGCAAGTTCTCACTCTGGAATACTTTAAACACGTCTAACACAATTTTTGACCAGCTGAGTTCCACGAACTTGATGCTCTGTATGTTTTCTGTACGAAACCTCCTGCCTGTCTTCTATTCAGTCCAAATCGCGCCAAATCGATCCCGCTTCCAGATCTAAACCGTGGTGTCTTGCCTATTTTCCCCCATGAAGCGTCTGTGACAATAAAAGGACATTCTGTGCGACGCAAACAAATTCCGGTTTGCCCTGCATTTTCCCTGACTGATTACAAAGTCCAAGGCTCTACACTCAAGTCAGCAATTCTCGATCTCAAAGACAACCATGGAGAGAGAGGTCGGGACTCCCATCGAAGATACTGCTCAATCTATGTCCAACTATCGAGGCTAAGATCTCTAGCTGACCTCCATCTCCTCCAATCAGTTCACAGGGAGGACCTCCGGCACGGCCCCGACCCTCAATTGCTACAAGAGACCCAGCGATTACACGACCTTGAACGTCAGACGCTTCTAATGTGGCAATCTAACTCCTCTTAATGCAATACTTCCTTCTCTACTGTCTTTCTACAAACCTTGACCATCAACCATGTTAACACAGTAGAACTCTAATTTATCTATTACATTTCCGACTGAACTAGCGGTGACTGCATTTTTGATATATCACACACCCACGCTACAGCACACAATTATATTGGTGTATCCTTATGCATCCCCACCTCACCCCCTCTTCTGCGAGCCTCTTGACCTCATGAGATCCCAGAAAATATCTCTCAAGTGCGTCACGGCTCCTTCGTTCCTTGTTCCACCTCCGTATAAATATGAATTAGAACCGCCTTCTACGAAATGCTCTATAACACCACCAACATAGAACCGATACTGACTGAGCCTGCTCGCAATGCCTTCAAATAAAAGCAATCCTGCTGTCCTCCACATACGGGATTTCATTGAGCATGTGGAACCAGATCCCACTCGCCCCGGAACAAACCTCGCTCTTCAGCTCCGTGTCTCTCTCAATATCCCAGAAAAAGAGATACATTCAGACGACGTTGAACAAGACGACATTCCTACTCTGATCAGATTCTTTGCGGAAACGAACCACACTGACTCCTACCAGCCAAACACATTTATATATGCCTGGGGGTCTTTCCTCACGGAATCCCAACAGCCAGAAGGAATTCATATA
>JAKLNL010000095.1:0-32166 GCA_022814505.1 Talaromyces liani
CCGCAGATCCAAGCAGAGACAAACGAGCCGCAGATAGCCACGCTGAGGCGTGGCAAAAGGAGCATTCTCACAATACGAGGACATTGAAACCAGGTACCCTTCCTGGCACATACAGGCCGATCCATCCCCTGTGGGGTTTCCGTCTTATCGGGCGTTGGGCAGTGGTGAATGAGCGACAGCCGCAGGAGGACATCGATTCCAAGAAAAATAACTGCGGTCCAGTACACCCCGGAATAACCCAGTTCATCGAATATGGTGCCTCCAAGAACCGGTCCCACCGCCATTCCTGCCGTTCGCGCGAGGTTAAGATATCCTAAATATTTTCCGATCTGTGCTGGATCGACGCGGTCCGTCACGATTGCCAGAGGGACGGTCCATGACACCGCACCAGACAAGCCTTGAAGGACACGACCAATAATCAAGCTACGAATCGAGCGTGCCAGGCAAAGAATGATGGTGCTCCCTAAGAGGCCGACGAGTCCAAGGAGAAGGGGTCCCTGTCGAGAAGTCGAACGATCCGCCCACCAGGCACAGACGGCTGGTGATGTTAGCAGGTCCCAATCGAGTCAAGACCATTGTAACGTACGAGAACCGATAGCGATGGCTGTCCCATGGACGGCGAGCAGGCGTGAAGTCCATTTCGACACTAAGGGATTAAGTTGACTATTGGTGATTTTGACTTTAACACAAGCCGGTTTCGGCTGTGCGACTTACCATCAGATTCTTCAATATGGAAGCGATGTGGTAGAGCAAAAGGTAAGACCGGAATGGCCTAGATGTAATGAATGAGAGATGACCACATGTGTAGAATCTGGTACAGTTATAATGTTTCTGACCACTGAATATATATATACATCCTTGAAGCGCTGTCAGTTAGGACTACGGGACGGATATAGCTAACTTACCGTAAAGATAGCCATCGCACACGTTGTCATCGCAAGTGAAAATGAAGATCGAAACGCCTGGGCAAGCCCAAGATATCGTTGGATTCGAGATGCCATCGCACAAAATAGTACCAAGCAACGCGACAAAGAAATTACAAATTAGCAGTCGCAGTGGTTTGGCAAGTCCATTTTCCTCTCAATGTATATAGAGCTTCTGTGTAAGTTGTTTTTGGCTGACGGTGTTATTTCCGGGCACGGTTTTCACCGAATTATTGAACCACAGTTCATGCTAGATGAAATATGACGAATAAACCGGTGGCCGAGTTCTCTTATACATAGTTACTTCCGCTTTCAAAACACGATGAATTTTCATAATAATCTTTGGTTTATTCATACAAATGGAGATGCTTTTTCCTGTGCATGGTGTCCGTTGGGTCTAAGAAATGGTGTATACAGTACCTTAGGTTCGTACTATGCAAGAACACCGAGCAAGAGTGATGTATTGCCAACAGCTTTATGCGGGAGAATAACCCCTTTCAATGATGAGCATAGCAGGTCCCGTCAATATTATGAAGTAACGATGGACGACCCGTGTTTAGGGAAGTTTCGGCACATACGCATGATTACTATATGGATAATTCGCCCATCTCGCCTCATCAATTTTCATCGCCATGCTCCACCGCCGACCTGACATGCAAATTAGCCACTTCCACTAGTAAGGGTAAATTTACCTTGCATTCTGGTCTTCTGGTAAATAATAGAGAGTAACTGACATCCTGCCGATATGAAACACCCGCGACCGCCATGGTGGAACACGTGGGGTCAAATTGTAATTACGAATACGCGAAGTCGTCACTTCTCAATATCGCACGGTCGGTCCCAAAAAGTTATCAGTAAAAGTGACACGACGTCACTTAACCATGCAGTCGAACACAAATAACCACTCTCCCCGACCTAACTCAGACCAACCACCTCGTGACAGATACGGTAGACCCGCTTCAACTGCCGAAGATAGGATGTTGAACACTTGAAGAAACGTTTTCAAGCCAGCTACTAACAGAATTACTAACCCACGAGCACTCGCTACGATACTGACAGACGAGAGGACATGTACTAGTAGATTAATGATAATTGCCCTTTCGGCTTGGCCGCCGGGCGTTGATATATTTTGTGTGTGTGTGTGTGTGTGTGTGTGTGTGTGTGTGTGTGTGTGTGTATCCTGCATATTGCTTCGGCAGTTGGATCCCAGAATCACGTGATATGCATAATGCTAGGCTACCACTGGTAGCCTAGCAGGCAACAGCAGATACTATGACTATAAATAGATGTACCTGCATACATAGATTCCGTAGAATATCATCGTCACTTGTGTCTCAGTTCAGGGTTACAACTTCGGCGAGGGGTTAGGATCTGAATTTACCACCACCACTGTGCTGTACTATCTAATCAATCATATTCACAGATGAGTAGTTCTGAGGACGACGTAGTGAGGCAAAGCCACCTAGGTGTATCCAAAGAGATGCCTGGAGGAGGGTTCCAGGATTCCAGGACAGTAAGGACTCGTTCTCTGTATTCGCAAAATTTGAATATGTATTATCGCAATAAAACGGTTGCCAAAAATGATCGCAAATTTGCGAGAGTATATAGACCTGATGGAAATGCTGTACAATATGTGAATTCATTCACCCGAGTTTTACCTGTCTTTCTGTTGAACATCTTCCATTGATCTCCAGCAGTGTTCCGTGTGAAAAATGACCCATCCTACATGATAATGGTTAAGATTTTGATTTTCGCTTCATGGTGCACCAAATTGCCCGTGAGAATTTAAGCCATGTAGATGTAAGAAAAAGGGTGCAATTGTATGCGACCGCTGAGTGCAGCAGTATCAGAAATTTTGCTCCCCTTCATTATATAGCACAGGAGGTGAGGAAAATGCGGAGACATAATCCGATTGCCTTTCAGGAAATTAACCCAATCCTATTAAATGAGGCTTTTATAAAGAAAAAACAACCGAGAACGATAGCGCAATATATAAGCAACGAATATCCTCAGTATTGCTTTCATAAAAAGCCTGGACACCTTATGCAATGTCGGATTCTCTGGTACTTTCAAACTGCTGCGGCAGGCAAAGATTGATATGCCGGACGTTACAAAAACGATTCCTGGACGTGGAGCGCAATTTAGGCGTGGACTTCCACTTCAGAGGCAAAAAGACAATTGACTACAGCCCTTCCCTCAGCGATGAAACGTGTCGGCTGTGCAAGAACTTGTATTCTTATAACAAATTCCTACTGTCCAAGTTGCTGCCAATGCTCTTCGATCTACCCAGCATCCTGGAGAAGGACTTGCACGAAAAAGATATTTCATCCTGGAGGGCTAGGCTATTCGTAAAAAAATCGGAATTGCCTTCTTTTCTTACCGAGGACCCTATCCTTGTGGCAGAGCTTTGTGAGACAAGCTCGGCATTGGCTAATCGATTGGTCAATCGAATCACATGTCATCTTCAAGGAAACGCAGCCATTGCAGTCGATCAGCAGGATGAATGTGGCCGCACGCAGCTCACAGAAGCAATTCATCAAAACAATAACCCCCGTGTCAGTAGCTCATCGAGTCATCTCGGGACAGATACAGATCGTAGCGGGCCATTATGCTATGCAGCTGAACGTGGCAAGTTGGAATCCGTGAGAATGCTTATTAGACGCGGTAGCGACGTTAATCAGCGGCGTGAGGATGGTAAATCGCCGCTGGCTTGCGCAGCAAATAAAGGGCACCACTTAGTCGTCAAATATCTTCTCCAACAGGGAGGAATTGACATCAACGTCGCAGACAACGAAGGACGGACCGCACTTCACGAAGTGACTTCGTCTGAAATACCCTCAGAGTGGGTGCTGAAGCTTCTCTTAGCGGAGCCAGAACTCAACATCAATGCCCTAGATAACCAGGGAAGAACGCCACTGTGGTACGCTATTAGTCACAGAAATTCAGAGGTTGTGGAGTGGTTGTCAATGGAAAAGAGAATTCAGATACATCCAGTTGACAAGGAAGAATCTGCCTGTATTCAACAAGCAATTTCTAGCAAGGAGCTGGCCATCATAGGCCAAGTTCTAGAGAAAAAGGAAAGGGAGACGGTGAACGGAAACATACGCGACGGCGTGGCGCGGTTGGACTTGGCAGAATGGGTGTCGCGTAGGTTGGCGCATGGAGTTTCATACTCGATTCTTTCGAGTACGCTTGAAAGACTTAACCATCATTAAAAAAACTCATACTTGATTAAGATATCTTTTTCAGTTTGGCAGATTCTTTATTGTACATTCTAAGACCGAAAGGCTGAAAACGGGTTAAACTCTGAATCATGTCCATGCATAGTGCCGTAAAATGTCCCGACTCAACGATCTCCAAGCCACCAAATTATATTAAACATAGATCACTGCCAAGAATGAAAGCCAAGACTTTTTCCGAAAATGGTAGGAGAGCAAAAATTGACCCTAGGGGCCACCTGACCGTCTCAAACGTTTCAATGCTATCACCGAGGATACGGAAACATGGCAACCTTTCCCTCTTCCACTCATAGCTACACTGTAAATACAAGCAACTACGACCGTTTTCCCTCATGCTTGATAGTGGGGAGTCATAGCCTCACGCAGACCAAGTGTTGTTTCCACACTGCAGAGCAAGGGTCCGATATCCCCCGGACAAGTTCGGTACAGGTTTTAGCCTCGGGGTTGAGTGTGCTATCGACAGAGCCGTTCCTCAGACATGATCGATATCGCACCACGTGGCGGGAGAAGCGTGGTGATCAGTGATCATTGATCGATCGTAGACAAAAAATGAAGTTGATTTTATACATGTTTTTCTGCTTACAGGACTCGAATGGCTGCTCTGATAGTTGGGGCGGTATGTAGAAGCAACGACTACATCCCTTCTCTTGCAAGTTTGGAGCAGTTCCGAAACAATAATAGCAGCTATTCGCTTCTACGCCATATCCCCAAACCGAAATTCTCTTTGCACTTCCACGGACGTTTTCGCTCCGAGCCATCGACTCCTCGTGGAAGATGCAAGAAAATAGAACGAGATAAAGGTAATGTCACTGGGTTGACAGATTCGGACTGGGCCATATCATATGTTGGACTAGCCTTTGATCAGTGCTCTCTTCGTGATACGGGACCGTACTAACTTATGTACTTTTGTTGATGGGATGCGAATGACACTCGAGAAATTTTTGCGAATCTGTGGAAGGCTGAAACGGTCGAAAACATAACCATCATTAGAGAGGGACCACTGTATCATCGAAGATGATGGCTGGTTCGGGTAGTCTGTCTCAAGGAGCAGTCCTGGATGAGGATCTATACTTAAAGACCGCCGAAGAACTAACATGAGAAATTCAAAGTGTTTCCGCTCACGAATATACTTCTTTCTCGCTACTACCCCTAAGCAAGCACCACTAAATGCCCCCTTCAGACGACAGCGTATTTACGTTAATGGTATACGAAGTTTATCGTACTGATCGCCTGGTGTTCAAACCTTTCCGGTAGGAAACCATTAATGATGTACGCGAAATTATTACATCCGCGTGTCACGGCGCCTCCCATCGACCCTGCGACAACGATACAAACTCGTTATATGATCATGCTTCTTGAGTGCGATCGTCGGATTCCCTTCCTTCACACCTGTACGAGTGCGGTGGCACAGTGGATATTACTGGCGGGATATTGGTGGTGCCCGGCACGTTCTCGTCACTTCAACAGTCCGATACGTTGAAAGATACACTGGACATCATCGTGCAGACAATACACAATCCACCGCTGCTGGCAATTGCGTGTATCTTCCTTCTTTGTGGGGCATTAGCGATTTCGTGGCTCGCCTGGAGATGGAGATATAATTATCTATGGCTTTCTAAACTCTTTCGGTCCGTGAATAACATCTTTTCTGTACGAAGTTCACTGACGGGATTTAGTCCCACCGTTCTAAGTGCATTGGCAGACTTGGTGACAACCCTTATTAATCTCTACACGGCAAAAGACGGTGTATGGTCTATTACGTCGCTTTTGACGGTCATTGTTACTAGTCTCGTGGCCCTGTTATCTATGGTGATGACCGCCTATTATTACCTCTTATCAACCGAGATCAAGGACGAACACGAGAGAGAGATCCAAGACGCGGCTCGTCTGCAACGACAGGGAACCCAAAGAGCGAGGAAGCGAAGCCATTACCGAAATGCCGGCTGGACAATCGCGGAGCCATGACACCCGTCTCGTCAAAGTGGAACTGTAGCCAATCGAGTTGATTTCATAGTAGCTGTACAGTAAATCAGGAGAGATGGTAGGTAGTATTTGGCCGATTTCCAGCTCTTCCACGCACTCCGTCCTTTTAAGCGTCTTTTTATGAAGGTGGTTTGGGTGAAGAAACAGATTTATGAAATCCTGCCAATAATCGAATCCTGCACAATCTGGCCATTCCATATATTGTACCACAAATAATATTGTACGGGCACTTATACTACAATTACAATTATAATCAATTAACTATCGGAATCATGCGCCAATATCTCAGCTCCGTATCTGGTTCCTCATGATACATGTAGCCTGTCCGCTTGAGACTTTGTAGAAGTTGGAATTTCTTTTGACTGGAAGAAATCCTCTTGCTTGTACTGTCGTATCGTCGATCTTGTAACTGAGAGATCTCTCCTTCGAAATCGGTGTTTTGTTTTAATTCCTCACAGAAAGGTGACGCTATCAATCTTAATTCTGCCGGTGTTGAGAGAGGAAGATCACTCTGTTGATCTGTGATAAGAATCAACTACAGCGCTTAATGTAAAAATTAGCTAATTTGACCGAACAAAAGACGTTTCTGTTAGGACTATACCGTGTTGTCCCTCTTACCCATTTGGTAACCTCATATCAGCTCTTACCGTCTGTGTCCGGTAAATGAGTGACGAGAAAGAGATTCTAGAATCAAGGGTTGGATTGAAACAAAAAACCAGCGGACAAAGAAGTAGAAACAAAGAAACAAGGAGATTCTTGACCTTGATATGAGACAACCGTGCGAACCGCCGGAATCTAAATGCTTAATCTTTTACAAACACTCTCTAAGGTACTGAATTGGTACGTATACGTGATTTCCCTGTCTTGAGTGGCAGCCAAGATATGCAGGCATGGCAAATATCATGAAGTAGTGTCAATCACAGCAAGGTTTTCTTGGCAATATCGATATTACGAATATGCTCTTAAATGAGACATTTTCCTCTCAGAGTTATGACCGGAAGGCACCACTCGTGTAACCAATGAAATAGTCAAAGATTAATGGCGCGCTCCAACATAATACACGAAGCACGCGACGTGAGACATTCCTCCATCCCACGACTACAGTGAGTCAACTCATTTTTCGACTCTCACGATGTGCCGTCACTCTTGGGGAAAACGTCGGTCAAGAAATAATTTAGTGACTAGGCGGCGATTAGGGCCAGCACGTCACGTGATGAGGGAAATTGGCGAAGTTTCAACGACGGGGCTGGAAAGATCCAAGATCAGTCGTGGATGTACCACACTGACCTCCTCGCTCCCCAACTGACGATTGCAATCCGAGGAGAACTGCGCCACCGCTAGCTCTTTAAGATGGTCGAGAAGGAACGTATCGGCGGCAGCGTACAACGCAACATGGCGTAACAGTGGATTGTCATGGTCTGGGATGGTCTTTAGTCCCGTAACACCGTTGTGGTTTAGCACGCTTACCTGGCTCACTCCAAAGCGGACATGCCTCCGTAGGGTACGACCCCGTGTAGATATACTGGAGAGCTCTCCATAATGTATGAACACTATGGGGTTCATTCGGAATGAGACGAAGCTGAGGAGATTGCTCTTCAAAAAACCCGCCTTGGAAGGCATGTCGAAAATACGGACTTTGCGCATGCAACACGAATGTGTGGATCGGTAACACGATGGGCCCAATCGTGATCTCTGCATCGGCATGTGCGGTGGTATTCCAGAGCCTGACCCGATTAGCGTTCCGCTTGTTCACCAACGGGAGATCACCCTTACTCGGCAATGGATGTGGTCAGTTGTTCGTGATGCGCTTGTCTGGCAGCCCGCTAAGGAGAAGAAGTCAGCCAGGACCACTATTCTGCTTTTCAAAAACTCTGGTATTTCCGAACCGACTGAAAGGATGGGTCTATCTGAGACCACGGGCTCGCCACGGTACGACGGCTCATTTCGAGGTAGTGGGACACCCGCGACATGATACATCTGCTCCGACCACGAAGGTAACTCACGTCCTTGTATGATCGGTCTTCGAGATGAGTAGACGTTGCTGTTCATCGACGGGAAACACGCAGGTATAAATACCCACGTTTTCGTGTAAATCACCGTAGGACACTTTCATCGCATAGTATGCAGAAACCCGCGTTGTTGCCCCAGGCTATAAGGTGATATTCCGTGAGGGAAACAAAGAGATGCGAATCCACTACGCCATTGGTCCCTCTGTTCGTTCCCACAATCGATCTATCTTCCCAACGGCCGGGCTTCGTTTGACCATTACCAGAAACGAAGGAAATGATGTTTTCGTTTTCACCGCCTTGGCAGCCCCTGGATTATGATGCATTTTCGGGTCCTACTGAATCGAGCTTTCTGGAAAGGAATGGGGAATGCTGGTGAAAGAGTGGTGAAAGAGCGGTGGAAGAGTGATGGAAATAATCTCTTTTGTACCATCCTAGTGAATATTTCGAAACCGTATAACTTATCTTTCTCCCACAAAATGCATACGAGGAGGAATAAACACAATCGGTCCGTTGTGGTCCTCGCTGTGGTGTATGTTTAGTGAATGTCCTAGGACTGGAACGATGAGCGCGTGGCGAGGACCTTTCGCTGAAATTGCCAGGGTGTTGATTCGGTGCTTATTCCCCCATAAATCTGTTTGAATTACACAGCGACTGCCTGTGCATAACCCCAATGGACTTGCCGAATTCATAGTCATACAAAAAAAAGATTGAAGCAAACGGAATAGAAAACGGCTCAGTCGAGCCGAGGATATGTGTGATTGTGTTGCAGAGGTCTTAAGATAAATATGTTGTACAGTATAGAGCTCAATGGCATCGAACTTATTCAGCTTGCATAATCAATGTTCAGACTTTCTAAAATTTCTCTCAGAATATTTTGGAAACATCACACTCCTGTATGTGTGGGATGGCAAGTGGTTCCTCATTATCATGAACGTCTACAAAAGCGTCGTTCTTCAAAAGCTCATCCATATGCTCCACGGATATTTTCATGAGAGGCTCCTAGAGACCTCGGCCGGTTTTCAGAGTTCATTTATAAGCCTCTGCTACCATTGCCAAACCCGTACATAAAATGAATCATCGCCTGTATAGCGCAACAGCCTTCGCTGGGTGTTGGTGAGCCTTCAATTATCCCTTGCGGTGTGCCTGTTTGACTACAATCCAAAGTACTTGACTCTGACGCCTTCACTGAGAAATACTACGAAGACCCTCCAACCTATCCAAAATATGGTTCGTTAACCTTTCTGCGACGTCCAAATACGTGTTGAAAGCTAAACCTGTGGAAGATGGGGAATAGGTGAAACGACTCTGGTTGGACCCTAAATTGTCTTTCACACTCTCGCACAACAATTGAAGAAAAAGGTGCGTGTATTTAAACATATGTCCTACGGGCGCTATGCTACAGCCCCGAACAGGTTAGAGCCCTCTCTAGGGAGCTGCTCACCCCGTTATGGGTTACTAAGAATTGATGTCTAAGTGCAGATTAGGCTATCGGTTTCATTTGTCAAATCTGTTGATAGACTCCGTTCAAGGTTACTGTCTGGCAAAGAAGGAATGTGTCGCTTGGAATCTACAACCAAAGACAAACTGATGACAGACACAATAAGCAGAGAACGCTTTTTAACGTGCCATCAACCGGCCCTTAGATTGTGTTGAGCATACCCAATCTTCAATGATCAATAACACAAAATTGGCCATGACCCTCTCAACAAGTAAACCAGTTTGCGTGGAAGGATTTTCCATCGGTAAGCGGTATTGCGCATCCAAAATCCTACCGTTTGCGAGCTATCAAAATCTCACAAGGTCGAATAGTATGTTGTCGTCGAAGTGGTTTCGGGACTAAGAACAACGAGAACACTTTGGATCACGGTTTGCAAAGATGCTGCAGTGGCGGTCGACAGGCGAGTTGGCGACGAGGTCGAAGAAGGCTTGGACGTAGTGCTTGACAGTGCTGGAGCAGAACTAGAAGATCCGATCCTGACCTTTGCAGATGAGGACCCTTTAGGCAATGCGCTGTGTGCTGGCAGTGAAATCGTCTGGCAGGTGAAACTTGAGATCATGGTCGATTTGACGGAAGAAAGTTGAGATACAGCAGGTAAACCTCTGTTGATCCATAATCGTTCACAAGTAAAAGCAGGGACATCATGGCAATCTATGGTACCATTGAAACCGGTATATGATTGTAAGAAGTGGGTGCAATATGGGTTTTCCAAGGCAAGTGGATCTGAATCTGGGAGCTTATAACTGTCATTGAGAGCGACAGACAGGTCAAGTTGCTCTTTCCCAGTGAGTCCCCGCCCAATGAGACGAAAACTGTGCGCCACAAAGGGACTGGAAACGTTCCGCGAAACGTAGGATAACGGTGCATCATCGAAATTGACTACGATACAATTGCCCGTGCAGTGAGGTTGGTCCCAAGCGTAGAACGATATCGGGCCATACAGTCATTCTCGAAATCGGCTTCCCCAACAAACATTGATGACTCTTCTCTTGCCCCACCGCCAAGACCTTAGTTTGAGACCCCCGTGGAGTCGCCTTCTTTTAAATGAGGGCTGCTGTAATTGCTGGTTGTGTAAAACGTAAAATATACATAGTATTGTATCTGTATTACAGCGGACTATTGTATCTGTATTATGGCGTATTATTGTTTAGACATACTTAGTGTTGCATGTATCTCTCTCTTACTGTTAGGAGGATTCTCAGATGATCGCATCAAATTGCCACAAACAGTTAGTAAAATGATCTACATTAGCGGCGGTAGATCTCCAAAAAGCCTCTTCTTCCATGCGCATTCGAAGCGTTGGTTCCAGCGGAGAACCTGCGGGATGTGGCTTGTTTAAGCCAATCAATCAGCATAATAGTTATTGTCCCTGCATAACTATCTTACGTAAGCCTAGCCGCTGCATAACCCCGAAAGATCTCCATGGAAAATCGTGGAACCCGCAGTGCTATGGATCTCGGAAGCTCCCCTTCGTTCCTATTCGCGTGGCAGCCATGCTACAGGAACTTGCACCGTTCGTTTCGCCCTACGCAGTTATCTCTTTTTGCTATTCATGAGCATTCAGCTTTCAGATGAGGCTTGATTAGGACGTAGCCAGGTGGGCTGTTGTTTGCAGGCGAATAACAGCACGGTATAAGCTCCGTTGAATGATTAACACTTGTACCATCAGGACAGATGGTGCCTAGCTCGTTTAGTGACCATGACGGCGATAGTGCCTACCAGTACGACCAGTTACAGCCATGGGATGAGTCGTCACTCTATGCACCGACCCCTGGCAACTTCGGTCGTACTCCCGCGTCGCCATCAGATCCGAGCCTTTTCAACGCCAACGATACCCCCCCAGTCGATCGTTCAAACGTCTCGCATTCAAGTAAGCTTCCACTCCTCCAATTCGGTGATTGGGATGAGGGTAAGGCATACGATGAGGATCCACCGAGTTGTATCCACTACTGGATTGAATGGAAAGTTACCCTCAATAAAAGGACGGTGGCGAAAGATACCGAACAAAATCTGGTCCTAGCCCCGAGATACTATTGGAGGCTCTTCCTTCAACCGAAACTGAAGGAGTTATTAAGCCGGAAATACCCACATAAACGTCTTTCATCAGATGACACATCCATTGTGGTCTTGGTAACCCGACATCAAGACAAGCTCACCCGGCTATTCGATCAAACTAATATTGATTGGCCCGTAGTTGAGAAGCAGCTTCTGGATTGGGGCGATCTTTTTCTTGCTGGCAAGAGAATGAAACTCATCATCTCGTTCAACTACATAGAGGATGGCCAAACTCTAGTGGCCAGCCGTAAGGCAACCGATAAACGGGGTCCTTCCTCGGCTACGCAGGGCATGCTCCAAGATTGTGAACGAGAAATTGACGCAGAGGAGGAAGCAACCGGGGAACCTGTGGCCTGGAAACAGGTGTATGAAATGATGCGATGTCCAGGATCCTGCGATTTAGGACCACATTGCTGGCAGGATCCTTACGGAAAGAAACACTATAAGCTTTACAGGGATGAGCTTGTAAGCTTGGTCAAGTATGTCCAGAGTGGGAAGACGTTAAAGTCTCATGAAGACGTCCCCGGTATGATCCGCCAACAGATCTACAGGGCAGAGAGGCGACGACAAGAAGGACAAAAGGGCCATAGTCGCCTATCTTCTGAGTCCACATACCCACCAATTAACATCACAAACGTCATCCCAGCACAAAGTTCGCAACACGTCATGTCATCCACATCACCGTCTGAGAATCTCAATCAATCAGCGAACACGCCACGGCTAGGCATCACTGGCGCTCGGGATGCAACCGTTCAGGCGTACAGCAACTGGCAGCAATCACAAGTTGACGATCGAGCGTGGAAACACGAGTTTCAAAAGGCATGCGACGTGGCTCTAGATGACTGTTTAGATCTGGAGCAGATTAACGAGGATATACTTGATTGCAAAACCAGTGCGCGCTTCTACACACATTGATTGTTTTAACCTGTTTCACCCTAATCCCTACAGGGAAAAGCTCCGGCTTAACGATATTCCAAAAGTTTCACTGTATTGTGTCTTACTGTAAAGATGACATGACGTCAGTTGAAATAACGATACAGAAATCGTTTACTAGAACCTTCTGTTGGGGAAGAGGATGATTAAAGTTGCATAAATCCGCAGGGGATCGCCCGCTAGAGGGAGCATCCTCATGTGGGGAAATTTTGTAATTCAAATACATAGAATCGGCTCTTCAATGTCATAAAACCTTCCATACCGTCTCATTACGGAGATCTGAGACAGGGGCTCGGAATAATTGACGAATGTAGACTAGCCCCACTTTGGCTACAGGGGTTAAGAAACAATCAATGTGAGTAGAAGCGCGCACTGGTTTTGCAAACAAGTGTAAGGACCCTAATTACTTCAAGGATCGGGGTGTGAAATGGGGTATTGCGCGTCGATTTGTTAGTGATATCAAATACTGGGCCGACAAGTACAATTGTAATGCGGATGAGTGAGGAGGCTGTTTTCTGGCAAGTTGTTTTTGCGAAAGTCGCCGAACTGTACTGTAATTATGTGCTTTCTGTATACTGTTTATATTCTTCAATTAATAGGCCTGCATTTCGAAAATGACCTTCTGCACTTGGTACCCTTGAACCAACAACCTGAATACACCACTCAAGAAATTCATCAAACTTGTAATTTGGCCTTTGTGCGTACTCATCCCACCTCCGTTTGATGAATTGTTTTAGTTCTGCGAAAAATTCCTCGATAGGATTCAGATCTGGTGAGTAAGGGGGTAGATAGATCAACTTAACCCCCGACTCGTCGCACATCTGCTTGATCCGTTCTGTACGATGAAAAGATGCATTGTCCATAATAAGAATAGATTTCGGTTCTGGCCATCTATTGCAGTGTTGGAGAAGTTGCTCAATAAATCCTTCAAACACCTGTGCATCAGTTGAACCCTTAAAAACCTTCGATAAGACAATTCCATCCTGAGCATAAGCAGGCAAGATTTGATACCGTTGATCCCGGTGAAATTTGGAGATCTGGACCGGTGTGACGCCCAGAGGTGACCATCCAGTTCGTCGAAACCCGGCCCTCCTATCGCAGCCAGATTCATCCACGTATACAAATTGATACGAAGAGTAGGGTGAGATCTTGTGAAGGTAGAAGTCTCGTAAATCTTTATTCTGCTCTTTGGCAATTTGACGAGCCGCCTTCTTAGACCAACCAGCAGCAGCAAGTGCTCTGCTTATGCTTTGTATCGTCACATGTTTTCCAAATTCGTCCCAGAGGAAAACTGCCATTTCATCCTGATATGCAGTCGGTTTGTCTTTCAGATATTCACAAAGGGCCTCCAACATGGGCAAGGTAATGCTTCGTGGGCGTCCAGCGCCATTCCTGGGTGCTCTGACATTTCCGAACGATTTTAGGTTATCGCGAATGTGTTTTATGGATTTTTTGCTGCAATTAACGGCGTGGGCGATCTGCGATGTAGTCAGTGATTTACTTTCAATCATATGATGCACAAGCTCGAGCTGTGGGGCTTTCAAGTTTGGCGCCATCCTTGCATGCACAAGTTGAGTTTGTATCGCAACAGACCGAGACACAAGGTCCAGTTCACGTGATGTCACGTGCACGGAAACAGACTACAGTCAGTGTAACCAACACCGTTACATTTAAGACCCAACTGACAATGTCGTCGCACAGGCACCAGTCATCGCTTGAAAGAGTTTTAGATTTCTCAGAACGTTTATTGCTAAGCCCACAGCAAAATGAATTCGCGAATATCCTCCTTGATTCATTTATCGAGCACTATGGTCCCGAGCGAGCAACACAAAAGGGTTATAAGCCAGCAAGACTGATCCGCGTCACGTTCGACCATATCATATCAAAAGATTCTTTCCTAACGTTTTTCTTCACTTATCTTCATGAAAGTGTGGTTGATATTGACTCTAATCTTGATTCGGCATTACTTTACTTCAAAGACTTCACTTCTTGGGAGTCAGCGGCGCAGAGAAATGTGACAGATGCTATTGAAGAATTCGCTGACTACTTAGTCACTCAATTCTTTCTCCCACGTATGTCCGCTTTTCAGCATTGTGCTTATGAATCCATTTTAACCTACAAAATTTTTAGTCAGAGCGTCATCGGTGAAGACACCACAGCCGACTCCCACATCACTGTCCGCCGTACAAACGTCCACGCCAACGGGGACAACACAGCGCATATCTTTGTTGAGACACGATTGTCTTGTCCGCGATCACCACCGATGTGTTGTAACTCGAAAATTTGATATAAGAGAAGCCAGGAGACGCCGTGTAAATGATATGAATTGCAAAGACGACGATGGAAAGCTCCTTCACACGGAATCCCATGACAACTTTCAGTACCTAGAAGTCGCCCATATCCTACCTCACTCTTTGACAAAAATTTCTGCTGGAGATGCGGAATTGGTAAGGAATGTAAAGTTCATGTTTAAAGCTCTACTCACATGCCTCTAGACTGATTCGAAGAAGAATGTTCTGCGAATTCTGGACATGTTTGACCCCGGCATTATCCACCTCGTCGATGGCCCAAAGATAGATAGTCCCTTGAACGCTCTTACATTGACCATTGAATTCCATCGGCTGTTTGGTGAATTCCAGATATATTTTGAGCCTACGGGTAGGCCCTACGAATACAAGATTGACTCTATTGAGAGCGACTTCTTACGCGATCCATTCTTCCCTGTTACTCGCACGTTGATGCTAAGTCCAAATCATACGATTGACCCACCATCACTACGCCTTCTCGGCGTTCATCGTGCCATCGCGAAGATTCTGAAACTGTCCGGTGCTGGCGAATACATAGAGCAAATCTTACGGGACATGGAACAAGTGGCAGTGAAAGCAGATGGGTCAACCAATCTGGGTGATATGATGAAGTTACGGCTTGATGGCTGGGTGCAGCAGATGCTTGTATATTAGTCAGATGCCAAAAGCTTCGACAGGGATACTTATATGTTACAGACAGATTCGAAACCTGCTTCATTTTTTACATACTCTCTCTCTTTAATTTGACTCCACTGTGGATACACTAGCCTAAAGGCCTACTCTCGTAGTAGTGTGCAAATGTATTTTACCTACGATTACGTACGTTTCATACGTAATGTTACAATTCAACAAGTGACCGGTCCGACATTGACCCGAGATATCTTGGCAGTGGCCCGAGTATAGAATCAAAGGTAAATTTTTGTTTACGGTAACTTCAAGGGATGATGAAAAAAATAACTAACATGCATATAATATTGACCACCTCGCCTCTTCTATGCTATCAGTGCTTGATGCGGTTCTACTGTACCGGGAGAGGAAAACTAATATGGTTCTCGAACTGGTCCCAGTCCAGGATAAATATATTTCTCAAATCGGGATCTTGGAGGAGTTTGCAACTGGTCTTGTGATCTTTCTCGTTCCAGCCACGACTCTGACAAGTCTAATTAAATTAGTCGCAATACATCAAGATGCCTTCCTACACTTACCTTATTACAATACCAGAAAAAAGAGCATTTAGAGCATCTTTTCATAGATGCTGAGCTTGTCCCGCAGCCGTGACAGTTCCTACAACCATCAGATTGTGCCGAGACATGCTGGACTTGATCGCTCAACCCAAGCAGGTTTTGCAAAGACGTTGGAAATATCTGTATCACGTATGTTTATGAACATCCGTCTAGGCGCAAATTGACTGGGCTTTGGGATTTGTACCTTCACTCTCGCAGGGTTTTCATGACGGATGCCCGGTTTGTCAAACATGAATGCGTGCTGCTGTGCGTAGAGGATTGCTACAGTGTAGCCCCTTTGAATCTTTGCATGCTTTAACTCCCTACCTCGGCCATCGGTGTAGAAAAACAGCGGAATTTTGATTCCGTCGATATCACTTATCTCCATGTGTAGACGGGTGAGAAAGTCAAAATCCACAATCTCTGCTAGGAAACACCAATGCTGAGATGGCTCGCCTGGGCCCTTATAAAAGCCCAGATCTACACCTCCTTCGTGTGGAAGGCTGCTGAAGGCAGGGAATATTGTGCGGTTACGGAGGCCTACCTGTTCCCCCGAACATGGAGATTGCTCTCTCTTCCACAGCCAGTCTTCGAACTCTGTGGATTCAAGCGTGTTTGGAATTTCATCCACTCCTGTCTTCCATTGCATTGACAATCCGTATCCCGGGATTTGTGAGGGTTTCCGTACCCATGCTCCATACTGAATCACCTCTTGGCTATCACCACCGCTGGAAATCCGCCAACCTCGTACCGCTCTTTCAGCAAAGATGCGTCCCCTTGCCAAGTCACCATGTACAATAGCAACTTGCGTAGCATCCCAGTACACCCTCGACAAGCCCGGGTCATCTGCCCCCATAATATCATATAGCTGAATCTCTCGGTCAAGGTAGCCCAGGGTTCGTAGAGGGGATGATAGCATCCCGTCAAGGCCACGCTGACCGACAAGACGATCCAGACGATCTATCTCCGCCAGTATCTCATCGTTTTTCCGTGATTGGCTAGCTGATAAGGAGCAAAGATGACAGGAGCACGAAAAATTGAATTTGGCTCGCAGCGCCTCCTGTCGGGCCTCGCGGTTGTTGTGGGCCGCTAGATAATACACTGTAATTTCTTCACCTTCGTTGATATCTCGTAGCGCATGGATAGTATGCCGCTTAATATTCTCGTTCCAATTCTTCTGGGCGTTGTTATCGCAAGCATGGTTGATACGGCTTGCTTTAAGAAAAATTCCAGCTCTGGTATCACCGTCCTCAATTGGCAGGGCATTTGTGCGAATGATCCCAATATATTGCTCGACGGGATTTTTGTAAGGGTAGATGTTATGCAAAGCAAGGAAGGCCTCTCGTTTCTGGTCAGTGAGCGCATTGACTTGCTCACGAACGTATCTCTGTAGGTTTTTCCTGCTTAGTTGGTCGTACCTACGAGGAATTTGGATGACAGGTTCTTCACAAAGAATCCGTGTACCCTGTAGGATCTTTCTGGTTGCAACAAGACCGTTCCCTTTTCCGGGAACTTCTTTCAAGTCGTACATGCTATCAGTTCTGCTACAGTAATGTTGTTCTTGAAATATAATGGTATAATAAGGAAAATACTGAGTTATTCCCAGAACAATTACAAAATATTATAGCAAAGGTGGCGTCGGGTGAAGTTGGGCATCTTCGCATATGCATACATACTAGGGCTAGCCGATTTGGGTCTACGTGCCTCAATCAGGGAATGTCGTCGGACCGAGAATTAGGCCCCACCTAGTACCGGAACCCCGCAAAAGAAGCTGGGAAAGCCAGGTCCACAATTTACTCTACTTACTACTCTCTTTTGTAGGGACGAATTCGATATCTAATGATGCCGTCGTACAAAGCTTACTGCTCCCGCTGTGAGAAATCATTTCCTTATGCAACAGCTAAGCAACAGCACATCAAAGATTCTTCGCGCCATAATGTTTGCCACCTCTGCTCCTCATCGGACTTCGAGACAGAGGATGAGCTCGATGAGCATTTAGAACTTGAGCACTTTTTCTGTACATTGTGCAATAAAAAACTTGGTACGCCCAGCAAACTCTCGCAGCACGATGTGGACAAGCATAATATGTGTCTTACGTGTGGGCGACGTTTCCAAACTTCCTCGAATCTGAAAAGTGTTTGTTCTCCTGCTTCTTCAATTTCCAAATAGTCACTGATAGCTTCTTTTCAGCACAAGATCACACATGCCGAGAAAAGAGTCGAATGTCCTGGATGTTCTAATCGATTTACGTCGGAGTCGGCGATGATTTTGCATTTAGAGGCTGGAACATGCGAATGCGATGCTGACCTTGATGAGATCACTGAACTAGCTTTCGAGTGCCATCAGTCAAAATTCTACAACTCTGATAATCCAGACTTCAACTTCGAATGTCCAACCTGCCAGACACCGTTTCGTTTTATGAGTGGGCTCTTACAACATGCAGAAAGCGATTCTTGTGATGAGAGTTTGGTTGAACAATGGCCGTTGGCAATTTTTTTGCGTTTCGTGAAATCTCGTGTGCATTGATATGCTGCAAATCCCATGCATTTTGAAGATAACTGTGCCGACAATTCTACCATAGAAAAGCGCTTATTATACTCATTATCCGCTGGCACATTATGGTAAGTCGAGATGATTGTTCCCAAGGTGCATAGGCAGACCTTCTTAGCGATAATGCTTTCATCACAAAGATCACACAGTCCTTCAGGCAACCATTTTGATAAGCTCGCCCCAGAACAACATTTGTGACGACTGTCTGCTGTTCAAGCACAAAGTTAATCACTTTTTTGGTCTCTCGATCGATCTCGTCGAATGTACCAATGGTAGCTTCAGGCGGCCATAACCAGAAAGAAATGACACGTTTCGGATCGAATTGATTTTTATGTACGTACTCTACAGTAGAATGATATGTATGGAAATTCATTAATCCGAATCCTATCTCGCCAATGACTCATATAGCCTTACAGCTTTGGGTTCCACAATTTTCCATGGGGATCTTTCGGAATTATGCAGCGGTTAGGCTTACGTGAGATATTTATGCAGGAACAATATTCATTATACTGATTGATTGGCTTAAACAAGCCACATCCCGCAGGTTCCCCGCCCAACGCTTCTCATGCGCATGGAAGGCGTTTGGAGATCTATCGCCGCTAAACGTAGATCATTTACTAACTGTTTATAGCGATTTGATGGGATCATCTGAGAATCCTCCTAACAGTAAGAGAGAGATACATGCAACACTAAGTATGTCTAAACAATAATACGCCATAATACAGATACAATAGTCCGCTGTAATACAGATACAATACTATGTATATTTTACGTTTTACACAACCAGCAATTACAGCAGCCCTCATTTAAAAGAAGGCGACTCCACGGGGGTCTCAAACTAAGGTCTTGGCGGTGGGGCAAGAGAAGAGTCATCAATGTTTGTTGGGGAAGCCGATTTCGAGAATGACTGTACCTCTAATCTACTTATTAGCCACATTTTCTCCGTCAATTGTGATGTACGAACCTGATCATATGCATTGATGGCCTCGGCGAGAAATAAGACCTTCATAACCAAGAGCACACTAGGAAAACGTGAAATATTCATGGCGAACAGTAATTCTAGTGATTCAACGCACACAAAACAGTTGTACATCCGAATTCGAAGGAAGCAGAGGAGATTATATCTCACAGAAACTACGCAGTAACTTGTGCTATGCCTCGTAGCAATTCATAGCATCGATGAAGGGCAGTCAATCAGTGCAGCTCAACTGGCATGCAGAAGATGAACGAGGATCTCCATATCCATATTGCCTCTGATTTTCTATACGAAATAGAAGGGAAACCACATCGATGAATAGGGGTTCTCCACCTCCTCATTCTTCACTTGTCATCCGGTCTACTGATTCCCACAAGGAGACCCATAGTGACCGCGGGCCGCTTATCCCCGGCGTAATTGTCTGGATCCTGATGATCCTTCACGGCCACTTTTCAAAGCCATCATCTCCACGATGGCCTCAGTAATCTTTCGTAAAACCTGGTCTCGGTCCATTTACAAAGTCCATTCGTGCATTAGAGATCTCAAGCAACTTACGGTGTACTTACCGGTTCATTTTATTTTCTGATAAGAGACTATATATGTGTGATTCTACAGTATTATGGGAAAATGAGCAGTCGCAGTATGTAATCTGTAGATCCAGCTGTTGGATTCATGTGTATAGAACTGTATTGTGTGGTGCATCACGGCTCCAGGGGTGGTGATCCAGGCTGATGAACTGGTGTGATCATCAGTGCCGGCAGATGTGAATGGCTACTGTTCGAAGTTTTGGGACCTAGAAAAATGGCTGAGATACTAAGGACGTACTTCAAGCCTGTCGACCATTAGGTTTTAATTTTGCTAGCTCAGCCACCTCTTCGTCGCTAAGGTCTGATGGCCCTTGGGCCGTTTGAGCCCGATTAAGGGAGCTTTTCCAGATCCCCATCCGCTGGTCTTGCTTCAACCCTGGATACTCAACCATGATATGTATACGACTCAGAATCGCAGGGTCAAAGTTTGAAGTTCGATTGGTGGTGAGGAACATCATCCCTTCAAACCATTCTAACTTTTGAAGAAAGACAGCGACGATCCCATTCATAAAATGGTTCTTCTCGGTCCGAGTTTCGAGAAACACATCACTGCTTCGTCAAGCAAGAAGAGAGCATTTCAGTGGTTTGTAGTTGCGAAGATTCTCTGCAATTGTTCCTCCAGCACACTGGCACTATGTAGTAACTCCCCCGCAGATACCTATCATAATGAGAATGAGATCTTCAAGACATTCGCGGGTTAGAAAACCTACTGAATATAGAGGCCGCTAGAGCTGTTCAGCAACAGCTTGCGCGGTCAGTGTTTTTCCGAGGCCAGGGGCTCCACTGATGACAATCGGTGAGTACAACGTTTGATCACTCGTGAGTTACGTACTGAAGCATCAACGACAACCCTCTTCCCTTTACAAGGACCAAATCGTCGAATCGCGGGCCCTTTACGATGCCGAGCGAGTCATTGCCGTTGCCACGATGAGCTCTTTATATTCAAACTGAATATCGAGTCGGTCGAAAAGCGGACTTTCGCGACCCACACCACCATCTGAGAGCTAAGTCAGGCTGATGCATACAAGACCCTGCTTTTTCAAGCCGGCAATTGTTCTCGAAAACGGGGGCCTGGTTAGTACCAATTCAGGCACAGTGTACTACTCGAGTAACGTGCAATAGAGTCTTGGTTGACCTGATATGTTCCCCATCTCTCATACAAAATACGGCGCTGATTAAAAGTTGCGTCCTACTGGTGGCTGTGGAAGAATTTTATTTTCCTGATTTAAGAAGCGACGCCTTGATCTACAATACTATTCGACCTCCATTAGATAGCTTGTCCTTCATATTTCACATTGTTCTGGTGTCTAGCACCTACGGACATTTTCCTAGCATCTTGCGGGCAATGTTGAATGCCTTCTCCCACCCATCAGGTTGAGTTTTCGGTGACAGGGTCCAGGGATTCCACCACATACCAGGGGAAGTTATGTGGTCTTCGCCTATACCCTTTTGAAAAATGGTGGAATGACCTGACAACATGGGATGGCCGGAGTGTATACCGGTACCGCCTTGGGTAGCATCGTTCTCATGAATGTATCCATTCTCGATTAGCCCATTGATGAGCGGCGTCCTCGTCGTCTTTCCCATTGCATTTACAAGGAAGTCGACGTCCGGTATATTGCCCATGGGTTCACCATTTGAATTATGAACGTCAAGGATAAGTTTTTCACCGTTGATCGTGGCCTTCTTCAAGCGGCCTTGTATTAGTCGACGTATAAACTTTCCCTCCGACTCAAGCTTTTTGCTGAGTTGTACTGTTCGAAAGTCTTGGGTGGGTAAAACGACTTGAAAGAACTGACCACGATAGCCTAGTGATGCTGCGAGCCATATGAGGCGCTTAACCATAGGACCATTTCCACTTGCGATGATGGTAGCCTGATCCGGGTCCTGTTCGATGAGAAGTTTGATCTTTTTGATCAGCACTTCATCATCTTCTAGACTTACGTACCAAGGTTCATTTATTCGAAATGTTATTTCCATTTCATAGTCTCTTGGTCCGATGGCGTAATCCCTTATCAATCCATTCTCAGGAGCTTTCTCGTCGAGAAACTTCGTAATCGACTCCATTGCGTGGCGGAAAGGAGTCCCCCATTCGCCGTCTTGTTGGTGTTCGTTGTAAATATGAATGAAAAGGCTAGGACTGATAAACTGTGTTTCGCGTCCAGGGAATCCGACGACCTTCACAGTTTTGATGGCATTCTTGTCTTCCCATAGCATGAGATCGGATACATAGCCTAGAAGAAACTGATGTGTCATGTGTTCCTGGATCGGAAGAAGAGAGTCCGGAAGTCTGAGCCTCTTTTCCGGAGAAATTGAAATGATTTCAAGGTTTGGCTGTAATATCTTGCCTAGGTCCAACTCGCAGCTCAGAGCGATCGAACCACTACCAACGATTCCGACGCGTACCACAGCAGCTTGACATCCTGAAGCGGTGTGTGCTTGCTGTAAACTAGAGATAGCTTCGGTAAATTTCTTTGTTTCTTCGGAACCCATCAAGAATTCTTTTAAAAATCGGGGATTACCGATGAGGTGATTCAAGCCTGATTTTTCCAGATTGAGTTGACTGCCAGTCAGCAAGAAGACAGGCTTGTTTTTCTCGAGCCACGATGCTACCATGTCGACCGTTACTTCTTGAGGTATCACCTTGAGCACTCCAACGGCAACCATATACTCAAGAATGCTTCTCTTCGTCTCAACCACTTCCTTCTTCGACATTTTTTCAGCATCGGGAAGATCTTCGTACGCCCTCTTCCCCATGGATTCGATCGACCGACGTTTTTTACTCAATGCTTGGTGGTAAGGAAGGTTCATAATATCTTTGACCTCGCTTGGTAGCCTTTCAAGATGTTCAAGGGTAAAGTCAGGCATCAGGTGAGCCAGTCGACGTGCCTGATGGAAGTCCAAAATTTCGTCTTTCATGTTTAATCCAATCTGGCCAGCACCGAACTTCTCATGGGCCATTTCGTAGGCGGTAATCCTCGCACCGGCAGCTATAAAAGCAGTCGCGTTCAAGGCAAATTCCCAACCTGCGCCAACAACAGTGATTTCTGATTTGTCGTTCATTGCGATGGTTTCCCCGGGGAAATTCACGTCAAATGGGGCGTATAAGATGTGCGCTCTCTTCGGTAACTGCATTATTTCTTCCACGCGAGCATCGATTGCTTCGATCCCGGTCGAACATATTTGTTGATTCATGGGCTTGGCAATGCAAAAAGCATTTGGAATACTATGCGTGAACAGGATGGTCAATTGGATTTTCGAAGTATGTATAAAAAGATTGAAGTTTTGCTCGACAGAAGGGCCAGAATCCTGAGTTTAGGTGTGAAGGTGTTATGTTTTTATGCCGCTGTCGGGTAGGCTGACATGGCAGTAGCACATCCTGTGGGTCCAAATGAGCTCGTACGAGCAGATGGAATCGAGTTCATTTAATCCGACCCTCCTGCATGCAAGCCAATTTTCAACCACGACCTAGACTGGGCTGTTCCTGTTTTGAGAATCTCCGGTCAGGCCACGAGATCAGCTCTAGTCACTGTATACGATGTCAATAGAGGTGCTCAGGACTCCATCATTGGAACCAGCGGGCATGACTTCCTCCTACCACCGAGAACGAAATCCGCCGAGAAGTTGACGTGGGCTGTCATCAGTCTGGTGACCGTTATCAAGACAGATCGGCTTGTTAGACCCTGTAATCAGTCTCCAGTGAGGCGTATTCGTTGTAATTATCATCTTACAGGGTCTAGACTTGCCAATCGCAATTATACGCGGAGGATACTTCAGAACGGCTCCTTTACCGTGCGTTGTTGTCTAGCTTTGGAGTCTACGACCAACCTAGCTGGACCAACGAGAATGAGCGTACGTGCCAACTACTCGAAGACTCAGATCCCTGCTGCAGCACGCATATATAGTCATTAGCGTCAATCCTTGGGTTCAGCCGTGCGTTGAGTGGCTTGGTTTCTGGTAACTCGCCGCTGGCCTGGATGCAAGCCAACGCTAAATTAGATTCTGCAAATGCATGAAGCAGTACTGATGAAAGAGAAACGCACATCCCCATATTTGTCAAAACTAGGAACGCTAGATCCAGTTACAACTCAGGTGAGGTGGCGTTGTATAGTGCACTTAGGGTCACGTAATTCAGTTGACAGTATCACAATCATTGGCAATAAGAGAACTCGTATACACTAGTGCTGGTAATAATGGATGAATACATCATTCTACTGCAGCTTATAACATTTTCTTCCTATTCGTCGACAATCTCTGGTGAAATAAGTGCCACGACTGGCGCTGACTAGTTGTTTACATTATTTCTGCAGTCTTCAATTCTAGCCCCTGATACTTGTTTATGTGTATGGCGATCTATGCACGGGGATATCCAAGATGGTTTTCTTTATAGCCCTGAATTTAGATCACAATTCCGGTGAACCAGGATACGTATCTAGTGTTTCTTTGCATACGAATTCGATACGCTAGTAGCGCATCATTCTGCCAATTCATATGTCGAATACCAGCCAAGTTCTGCAGTAGTATGTGTGGTCTTTTGATAATCTTACACGACTTAACTTTCAATTGATAGACCATGGCCCAGATCACTTTGTTATTGTATCCCTTCAACAATTCCTCATCAACATAACATCACGATCTTGCTTCACGGCCTGCCGAAGCTGCATCACGATTTGCCGCATCATTTCCACCGAGTAATCGTCCTTTTCGGCCGCTACTAGCTGATGTAGTCTCAGAATATTGGAGTAGATGCCCTTCAATTCTGCATCACGCTCTGCAAGCATCTTATCGAGCTCTTCATCAGATTTGCTCCAATAGATTCCCTCATCTATCACTCTTCGAGAGCGGCCAGCGAAGTAATCCTCCGTCCTCAGCCAATGATCCCTTGTGACGATACTGGTGATCAATTCGGCAGTCGACCTACATTTTGGACTGTCAGAGTATTACAAATGTATGCGTATTTGGTTTACTCACATCGTAATCCACAAGCTTTCAACCTTTTTTAGGTTTTGGAAGACAACAGTGTCCAACTATCCGAACTCTTTCACACATATCGGCGAAGTGTAGCTTTATATAGCGCACCTAGTAGAGTAATTGTAAGCTTGCACTTTTTAATCCTTCTGTATTCAAGACGCGATTTGGGTCACGTATCTTTGACCATGTGTATCAATCCATGTGGAGAAGTTGCCAATATGTTGGGTTCACTCAACAGGGGTCTAGGCGTTTGCTCAGTTCGGAATAGGTCCTGCAGTAGTGACAGTAGGGAAACGTTTTCTCAGCCCTTGTCTAGATTTAGAACGCCAGATCAAGTCATGGCTTGAATGCTTTTTGTATAGCGCTTAAGGTCATGCAAATCAGCATCACAAATCTTGTACGCGGAGAATAGTTCAGAACGACTCGTTGACCGTGCGTTCTTATCTAGCTTCGGGGTCTACAGCCAACCTAGCTGAACCAAGGAAGATGAGCGTACGTGCCAACTATCCAGATCCCTGTTGCAGCAAGCAGTTAGTCATTTGTGTCGATCCGTTGTGCTCAGCTCGAGGGGCTGTCTAGAGTCATCTGCTGCAGACCTAGATGCAAGCCAGCGCTAAACTCGAATCTGCAGGAGTATAGAGCGATGAGGAGGAGATGAGATTACATCCATTGTCTAGCTTTGTAACGCTAAAATGGTATTGCTTAGGTGAGATTGCTTTTTGTAGTGCACTCAAGATCGTCAAATCGATTAGTAGCACTAATCAGACGCGATGACACGTACTGTATGACTAGCGCTGATGATGCTAAATTTCATATTAGAAGATGAAACCTGCAGGAGGCTGAACTCAATTTCCATCGGTGAAGTTCGGACTCTCTGAGCCCAATCTAACACGGCTACATTTGCTCATCGACAAAAAACCGAATTCTATTATCATGTCTGTATTTGGACTACTCTATTGATCAATCCATCTAGTTTACCTTGGCTCCGCTGCATACTGATTGATCTCCACAGGTCATTCAACGACTCGTCGCCTCGAGATTTCCAGTCTGGCTGTGCTTGCATCAATATACTTTCGTAGACCTGCCTAATTTCGTCCTCGTCCAATTCTCTGCCTAGAAATGACTCCAGGGCTTGTTTCCCATATGGGATGAGGAATAATTGCTCAACAAACGTATGTTTCCAAGACACGCGCACTCCATCTTGCCAAACTTCTATCACCACCGTTGCGCAGGCAAAAGATGGACTTCCAAGTTGACGTCTGAAGAGAGTCACAAAGACTCCATGCTTTCCCCGTTCATTTGTTGACTAGATATTCCGATTAGCAGGGGAGCTTGTAAAGTTAGGAAAGACTACAATACCTGCGACAGGCTCTGCATTGATTGTAGTTGTTGATACCCCTTGTCGTCGTTAGTACGATTTCCGCCCTAGTCCTCATCTGTCAGCAGTCGAATCCCAGACACAGGGCTAGTCATCTCACCCGTGGCTCCTGCGACAAAGATTGAGGAGAGACTTCAGATGAATACCATCCCAAATGACCAAACAACGCTGATAACCATGGGAGGCAGCACATATTGTCTGTCCGGACTGAACCTTGGTCTAGGGTCTGAAAGCTGTCTATGCGGTCGGGTTTGAAATGTTGCGGGGTGAATGCAGGCACTATTTCGGGGGCTTCGGCTGGCCAGGCTTCTTTACACCAGTGGTACAGTATGCCCCCCTGCCCATTATTCAGGAAAAGTAATGAAGTTTGAGCGTATCCAAGCCCTGAAACCGGTGACTCGAATTGGTCTGCATTGAATTACGGTGAACATGGGACAAGGCTGGCATCTTATAGACTCTGCTATGTATCCTACTTCGACCTGCCAGTGTCCCTTTTCTGTTCTGTCCTGTCCTGTCCTGTCCTGTCCTGTCCTGTCCTGTCCTGTCCTGTTCCGCTCTGTTCCGTTTTGTTCTGCTCTGTTCTGTTCCGTCCAGTTTTCTTCGTATCAATTTTTATCATTGCCCATTCGTTTCTGCTATCGTGAATTTGTTTCAGTCAAAACTTCAGGATTTATTTAAATACGGTAAACAATGTTTAGGAGGTCGGATTATGTGAAACGTGGAATGACTCGATGTTGAACCTGCCACTTTTGCTGCCCAAATGAGTCTCACGTGTCATGAGGGGCTTTGCCCCACGTCAACCATATCCAGAGCACAAGACAACATGGAAAAAATGCGGATCTACAATACTACGCCTTTTCTGCGAAAAGAATAACGAAAACCCTGGTCTTCACGGATTTGTCTTCGAACATCGATGTCAGCCACAATGGCTGCGAATCAATCTTACTCGAGGATATCACTGAAAACGGAAGAAGATGAAGAGATTTTGAAGAAGGCTGAAGAGGTTTGCTACTCATTCTCTTGTTTGAATCCTTTTATTTGTTCTGATTGCTTGGTATGCAGTTCGATGCTCGATTTCAGGAATCCCAAGTTGAAGTCGAACGCCAATGGACATCGCATACCGTAAAACTGATGCCAGGTCACCCAGCCGACCGTCTAATCGTTTTTCGTCCTCAGCAATCAAGAACGCTCTTGGGATGCATTAGAGTATACAAAGCGGGAACCACTACAAAGATATGGGACGTATACGACACAGACGGCACATTCATAGGCATAGTCCCAAAAGATTGTACATTCGAGGCGATGGCGGTGGATATCAAATTGATTATTATGATGGAAACTCAGAGTTAAATATCATCGGCAGCCGGAATTTATCTCCTTCCAGTACGGCCGCTGTTCGCGGGATTGACAGGATCAGTGACGCGACATGATCTTGCGTGGGAATCGTAAGGATCGCAGAATGTTCTTGAGAAGCGATTGAATTCTTGTGTAGCTGGTAGAAATCATCAAGCAAGTCTGGAGGCACAAGAAAGGCCATTTCAAGTGGTTTGTTGGGTGCTGGATTGGATTCCGTATTGTTCTTGGAGATTGTCGAATTTCGATGATGGGCATCCTGTGCGTCACCCTCATGTGATTGAGCTTCTTGTTGATAATTCATGTTAGACCCGTGTTTGAGTAGAATGTGTAACTTTACCTACCGGTTTGCATTGTTTTCGTAGCGACTGGATGATTCGTGTTGGCTTCGTGTCGTAGGCCCGTTCGATCGTCAGATTTGTTCCACAGACTAGAAGCCAGTCTACATAGCGACTCTGGGAATTGGATGGTTTCGGACCATTTCTTCAGGTCCGTGTAGAACGTCGAGTACTTGATTTTTGGAACACCCGTAATGGAATATTTAAGAATGCAAAGGAAGAGAGTCTCATCGCCTGCAGTCCGATGGATTTTCAACGCAAAACTTCGTGCCGCTGTTCGTACGTGTATCTGAGTTCTCGAATTCCCTGTCGGTTTGCTGCTGTTCAGCAAATCCCTCCAAGCATTCAATTGCCGTTTTTGGCTAGCGCTCAAGGGATCGGGGTCTCCGCTGCCAAAAGGAAGGACCAGCTGCTCGAGTCTTGCGCAAAGACTTGTAAAATCATCGAGAGTATTCATATTGTGTGATGCTATGCGTAGCTGGAAGACGGAATAGAACAGAACAGGATGGAACGGGATGGAACAGAATATCAAGTCTCCCCGATTTTGAGCTTCTACCTTTGCACCCACTTTATTGGCTAGGTTTCACGGTTTGTTTCGGTTCGGTTCGGTTCGGTTCGGTTCGGCTCTGCACATACGGTAAACGCGGTCGGATAATACAGTCTTCCAGCGGCACAGGTATCATATTTTCGCGAGCGTTGGTTTGCCTTGGCAAAGAATTTCAAAGAGCCATCATACCATACCTAGTTCCAGCCTGAGGAATGCGAGCAATCATGATAATGCGTATAAAACTCGCCGCCTCCTGCGTCACCTCATGTTGTGGACAAAAACTTCTTTCCGTTCGACAGACATCCATGAGAACAGCCATTTTTGCTTGAAACTATCAAGGTCAGCTAACCCAATCTCAATGACACCTATACTAATCATTCTAGTAGATGTGCACTTGGGACGACAAATACTATCAAGGTTGTGGCTGCCCTGATCGCGCATACAAATCGACTCCATGCCAGCGTGGCAACTGTCAAATAACTACCACTGATCCTCGACAAACCGTCAACATTGTATGGCTACCGGGTAAATGCGCCCGTCATCAGTATCTGACGCCGTCAAGCTCAGAAGGAAGCTTTCCTTGATACCCTTCGTTCTATGCTACGCACAGCCATGCACAACCAGGCATTACTGTCGGATGGGTCGTCCTAGCGACCAAGGAGTGGTGAAATCGGGTTCAAGTTGGAGGTGGCTCATTTTGTATCTCATATGTCATATCAAAATTCTGGTTATGTAGCTTTTTGTAGTTATACGAAGCTTCAATAAGTTAATATGTATCAGTTACTCGATCATTTTCTTTCAGTACACCAGTTGCTCCACTTTTGAAGCAAGCAAGGGATTACTTATTTTCTGCGTTATCCCATTTCCGGGTTAGCGTCGCGAATCACTTCCATGACATACCCTGTAAGTAGGTAGGGTGACTTCTTCCTCAGCTTTGACAGATTCGGTCTTCCCCTGCAATATCTTTCTGGGTTTGCGTTAAATGTTGCAATCTTCAAGCATAGATTGCTTAATCATGTCTAATCTCACCAATATCCGCGAAGAGTTGTTCGAATCTAGTGCCAAACGGATCATCATCAGAGTGAAAACAGAAACCCGAAATTCCGAAGACTGTCGCACCACAGCGTACAGAACAGTCAATGAGATTTTCCCTAATTGGGAGAGGGATAGTAGAGTTCTATTTCTCGCTATTCAAGTATGGGCCGATCGGATCTTCATGATTATCGATGTCAACCACGCGAATTACGATTATCAAGTGGCGCACAAAGACAAGACCATCCTTCCTGTCTACATCTTACGAACGTATAGAGGGAACTGGGTCCTTATGCGATGGTCGACGGACGATGAGCGGGCTGCTATGGAGTTAGCGGAACTCCACCGTGTTGCTGGGTACAGCACACCGATACCTTTTTTTGAGAATCATAATTCACAGACTGTTTACGATAACCCGCGCGAATCACCCCAGTGAAAATTACAGCCTATACTATGTGATCCTCTCGATGGGTTTGCGGTTTTCATTTCCAGGTGGACAATTCCGGAAGCCAACATACCTTGGAAGCTTGGGTAGTGATCGATGGGCCTGCGGACACTGTGGAGAAACATGAAGGCTTGAATGTCTGGCTTTACGCGAATACGAGATCAAGCATGGTGTGGATCTACCGGAAGGAAGGGTTCACATCCTGGTCATAAGAATGGCGGGAGTAATGGAGAGCATACTACCAGTTTCAGGTATTACCTTATTTATTGCCATGCCCTCCAGCGTTTATGGCCCTGGATGGATTAGAAAACGGAGCGGATATGAGATCAGAGGGGGCAATTTGGTAGGTGGGCCTGAGGTTTGGGATACAATCGACCACTGAACGAATTTCGATAGTATCGTCACATAAATCTTGTTGAATGAGAGACTGACGTGAATGCTATGTAGATGGTTTGTATCTACAACTCTCCGTCAACGCGCCCGTGTGCTAGCGATAGAGATTAAAGTATAGCTTCAGCCTAATTAAACATACCGTGTCAATTTTTGACGGAAGCGTGGCTACCGACGACTATTGACTCGTCGTTTTCTACTTTCTTTCGTCAAGGGCTTCAACTTAGTACAATAACGCACCTGTAGCGATGTCTTTTTCCTTTCCCTGTATGGAAATCGTTCTGCAAATTGATCTTTGATCTCGTCCCATCTAAGGTTTTGAGCCTTCAAGTTAATAATGAATGCATCCTCCTCGGGCGAATATGGGGTGTTCATCCTGGGATAGGCTGTCCGCGGATGTGACCGAGGAGCTTCTATCTGTTTGCCTGCAAAGAATGACGAAAATTGCATCTGGGAAAACTCCAAAGAGTAAATGACCTCGCTTCGCTTAGTTCGTAATCGGAGGAAACCCTGGATAGGAATTGATTCACTTTCCGGACTTGAATCTTCTGGTAGTGAATCAGGTTGATCCGCGAGCAGGGACTCCGAGGATGACTTTTTAGGTTCTCCTCGGGAGGCTGACGAAGGGTCACCTGCACTTCTACGACGACGCTTAGATGGGTGCAAGCTTTCGCTGGCAGTTTCCGTCTCAGAGTTATCGATGTAGTCTGCGTCGTTCTCGTCGTCAGAAGGAGCCGATTCCGATTCGTGAGAATCTTCGGCCATCCGTTCTGAGTACTGCGAACGGTTGGGCTTCTGCCGCTAGACGTTTCGCACAATAAAGCAGAGCGGGAGGGATCTGAGACGACAACCAGCGGGGTGGGCGGACAAGACCAGTGTGCTGATGGACTTCTCTTTCGTTTTGAGAAATCTCCTAATGGTCACGAGCTGGCACGCTCTAATTCTCCGGAGCTTCCCTGAAAGTTCGTATTGTCGTTTTCTAAGGTGGTTCCACCAGATTTGGGGCTATGAATTGGGACTGAAATTGTTTGAGAAGTCTCTGAGCGTTCTTGGTTGGGTACAGATGAATCCTGCGCAGAGGCCTGTATGGTTGTATGCGTCGAATCATGGTTGGGTTCGCGAGGCGCTGATGTATGTGGTTCAGAGGTACAGAATTTCGGCGATGTACCCGTAGATGTTGTACACACGGGGTTATTTGGCTGTTCCGGTGGCTGCGACTCATGACGTGGCTTTAGATGCGTGGGCTTCGCTTCTGCTAGCAATTCCACGGGTTTCCGCAGGGTGCACCTGGACGGTAGTAAGCTAACTGAAGCGGTACATGAAGACCAGAAACTGGGGATTCGCATTGCACCTGGGCAGGTGCGCTTACAGCCACGGCCCGAAGATCCCTACATGTGGTCATTCCCACCTTCCAAAAGTCATCTGTTCAA
>JAKLNL010000096.1:0-31135 GCA_022814505.1 Talaromyces liani
AAAAGACTTAAATTTTATATGTTTTATAAACAATTGCTTTATATTAATCAAAATAAATTTAATTATTCTTATTTACAAGGTTTAATGTATTTAATAAAAAAAATTTTTAACAAAAATGTAGAATTAAATTTAATAAATTTAAAATATTTTTATTTTAATAGTGATATTTTTTCACAACCTCTAGTTTTAAAATTAAGAAAAAAAAGAAATTTATTAAGATATTTAAAAGCTTGTGTTAGAAAAGTAAAAATTAGAAAAACTAATGAAATAATAAATAATTATTTTTTTGATCTTAATGAATTGTCTAAAGTAAAAAATGTTGATATTTTAAATAATTTGTTATTAAATTTATTAAAACAAAATGAGAAAAATTATACTAATAATACCGTGGTAAAAAATAAATATGGTTTTAATATATTAAAATATATAATATTAAATAACATAAAATATAAAAGAGTATCTGGTGTTAGATTAGAAGCTGCAGGTAGATTAACTAAACGTTATACTGCATCAAGATCTCGTTATAAAGTTATTTATAAAGGTAATTTAGAAAATACACTTTCTTCTGTTAAAGGTTATTCATCTGTATTATTAAGAGGAAACTTTAAACCTAATCTACAATATACTAAACTAAATTCTAAATCTAGAATTGGTTCTTTTGGTGTTAAAGGTTGAGTTAGTGGTGAGTAAATTATCTGTATATTTTAATAAAATTAACCTTATTTATATAAAGATGAAGAAATAGTCTGAACCATTTTTTGAAAAATGGAAATAAATATTTTATGGTAACAAAAATTGAACAGGCTAATTTGCGCAAGAGAGTACAAATTGAGTGCGCGGTTTGGCACCTCGATGTCGGCTTAGCTCATCCACATGAATGCAAAAATCATGAAGGGTTCGACTGTTCGTCGATTAAAGAGCTACATGAGCTGGGTTTAATACGTCGTGAGACAGTATGGTTTCTATCTTCTAGAGGGAATTGAAGTAAAATAAAGATAGCCCCTTCGTACGAAAGGAGTTGGGTATGTTGATCTATGGTTTACTTGTTGTTTATAGTGCATTATTTTTGCCACTTACTTTTACTTAAGTAAGTTGTATATAGGCATGGCAAGAAAGCTACATCAATTAAAGATAAGTGCTGAATGCATTTAAGCGCGAAACTCACTTTAAGATACTTATAAACGTAGTAGAACACTACGATTTATTATAAAAGAGATATTTTTTAATAAATAATAATAATAAAATATATTGAATAGTAACGTTTTAAATTAAATTTTAAAATACGATTTTCTTATAAAAATACATTGAATAGCAACGTTTTAAATTAATTTTTAAAATATGATCTTCTTTTAAAAATATATAGAATGGTAACATTTTTTATAAATTTTTAAATATAATTTTCATTCATAAATAAATATATAAAATGGTAACATTTTTTGTAAATTTACAGTTATTTCCTCTACTATTTTTATCATATATGTATCTAAATATATTAGAAAAAAAATTAAAAACTATATGATAACATATATCGGATTTTTTTTATTATTATTTATTAGAAAAAATTTTTTTTTATAATAAATAGGTTTTAGTTGTATATAATATATATTTTTATATATTGACATAAAATACTAATTTTTTTTTTTAACTAAAAATTTTCCATAGCAATGGAATGATATATGGCCTGGTTAGCATAAAAGTAATGCACCCGTTTTGTAATCGGTAGAAGTAAGTGCGATACTTGCACTGGGCTATAAAGATCCAATGGTCAAGTCGGTTAAGACATAACATTTTCACTGTTTGGACGAGAGTTCGAATCTCTCTTGGATTATAAAAGAAATTAGCTCAGCGGTAGAGCTGTCGCTTTACACGCGAAAGGTCAGGTGTTCGAATCACCTATTTCTTAAAGCGAATTGGTGTAACGGTAGCATATTTGACTCATGATCAAATAGTTTAGGTTCGAATCCTAAGTTCGCTAATTAAGGCTATAGCTTAATAGGTAAAGCGAACTGCTCATGATAGTTTGAATAAATGTTCGAGTCATTTTAGTCTTAAATTATCCAAGTGCTGAAACTGGTATACAGTGCAAACTTAAGATTTGCTGGCGCTAGCCGTGAACGTTCGATCCGTTCCTTGGATATAAAAGGGGTTATAGTTTAATTGGTAAAACTGCGATTTTGCATATCGTTATCTCAGGTTCGACCCCTGATAACTCCAGGACAAATATGTTTGTTTGTCTATATTAATAAAAGTGTATTTAAATTACTATTTTTATTAGTATAATAGCTCGAAAAGCTCAATTGGTTGAGCGGAAAACTGAAGATTTTTAGGTTACAAGTTCGAGTCTTGTTTCGAGCAAGTAATATTATGTATAATATTGTATGTAATATTACTATTGTTGTATTATTGTGTTTTAACAAAAATACAATAATATAATTATTTAATAGTATATGACTATATGGAGTGTTTATATTTTTATTGTATGAAAAAACGTAAATTATATAATATTGAAAATATTTATCCTAATAAAAAACTCAAAATTAATCATAATGAATTTGAAAATGATCAACATGGTGAATTAGATAATCAATTTGATCTTTAAATAAAATTGTACTAGATAAAGGTAAATCCGTTTCGACTCAGATTGATCATTTAGAATATAGTGATGAAAGTAATATTAGTTCTGCACCAATAAACTTAGATATTGAAAGCAGTATCACTCCTGCATCTATAACTAATGTTGTTGATAGTAGTATTAGTTCTGCTGCTGTATCTTCTATTATTGTTGATAGTAGAAATAATTCTACTAATGTAACTTCTGTTGTTGGGGTTAATAATAATCCTACTCTTATAAGAGAAGTTATTGAAGGTAATAGCACTTCTTCTATAAACTCTGTTGCTGGAGATAGCGGCGATATTGTTATTAGAAGTATGCACGGTGTAGTTAATCTACAAGATAATAACCCTCCTGCTAGATATAGCTATCCACTATCTACTGATTACTAAGAATTAATATCACAATATTGTGATATTTGAACTCAAGGTTTATATAGATCAGAGTTGGAAATAATAACTCAACTTGGTGATTTGCGTAAAAGAATGTGTGATTTTATTTCTTTCGTGCAAAAGCGTGTATTTGATGAGGATATACCTATCCTTGAGTATTATTGAGATCAAGCAAATTTGGGTGACGAATTGCTTCGTAGTGTTGGTTTGGATAGTATTATAGATAATATATAAGGATCAACTACGGATTCTTATGGGCAGATTCTGTTGTATCAGACATTGTTATTAGTCCACATAAAGTAAGTCTGGAAGAGTACCTTCCAGATATTTACATGTACTAAGATTCTTCTTGTGTTTGAGATTTCTTGGATTATTTAACTTTACACAATTTTAATTATAATGATCATTTTCAAATTTATTAATTTTTGAGTTTTTCTTTTAGCTAGGGAGGTAAATAAATTTATCCTCATAAACAGGTATGCTGCAATTGGTAGACAGGTCTCACTTAGGATGAGTAAAGTATAAGTTCGAATCTTATTATCTGTAAATATCTCGTTGACTAATAGGTAAGTCCTAAATTTTTGGTATTTATTTATGAGTGTTCGAATCGCTCCGAGATAAATTATGTAGCCAAGGTAGTTTAATGGTAGAACAATAATTTCATGAATTAAGAATGAGAATTCGAATTTCTCTCTTGGCTTAAGGTGGGTATAGTTCAATGGTAGAACACCTGTATGTGGCATAGTATATCCTTGTTCGAATCAAGGTATCCACCCTTTTTTTATGTTATTTTTTTTTTTATGTTATTCTTTTTAATATAATTTCGGTGATATATATTTATATCATTCATATAAACTTTATGTAATGTAATATTACATATTCTATAAATTTTTTTTTATTACTACAGTAAAATGTAGGAAAATTGTCGCCTTTAGAAAGTAATAGTAGTTTACAAAGACAATTTTCTACAATTAATGAAAATACTTCTTTTATAAGTTTAAGAAATCCAAGCGAATGACAAGAAAGATGATTTTTATCATCTAATGCAAAAGATATTGGTACACTTTATTTAATGTTTGCATTATTTTCTGGTTTAATTGGAACAGCTTTTTCTGTACTTATAAGATTAGAATTATCAGCTCCTGGTGTGCAATATATAGCTGATAATCAATTATATAATAGTATAATAACAGCTCATGCTATATTAATGATTTTTTTCATGGTTATGCCCGCTTTAATAGGTGGATTTGGAAATTTTCTATTACCTTTATTAGTAGGAGGTCCAGACATGGCATTTCCTAGATTAAATAATATAAGTTTCTGATTATTAGTTCCTAGTTTATTATTATTTGTATTCTCTGCAATAATAGAAAATGGTGCGGGTACAGGATGAACTCTTTATCCTCCTTTATCTGGAATTCAAAGTCATAGTGGTCCTAGTGTAGATTTAGCTATATTTGGGTTACATTTAAGTGGTATAAGTAGTATGTTAGGTGCTATGAATTTCATAACAACTATATTAAATATGAGAAGTCCAGGAATTCGTTTACATAAATTAGCTTTATTCGGTTGAGCTGTAATAATAACAGCGGTGTTGTTACTATTATCATTACCCGTTTTAGCGGGAGGAATTACAATGGTTTTAACTGATAGAAATTTTAACACATCTTTTTTTGAGGCTGCAGGTGGTGGTGATCCTATATTATTCCAACATCTTTTCTGATTCTTTGGGCATCCAGAAGTTTATATATTAATTATACCAGGATTTGGTATAATTAGTACTGTTATTTCAGCAGGATCTAATAAAAGCGTGTTTGGATATCTTGGTATGGTTTATGCCATGATGTCTATAGGAGTGTTAGGATTTGTGGTTTGAAGTCATCACATGTATACAGTTGGATTAGATGTAGATACAAGAGCTTATTTTACAGCTGCTACTTTAATAATTGCAGTACCAACTGGTATTAAAATATTCTCATGATTAGCTACATGTTATGGTGGATCATTACATTTAACACCTCCTATGTTGTTTGCTTTAGGTTTTGTTGTTTTATTCACTATTGGTGGATTATCTGGTGTTGTTTTAGCTAATGCTTCACTTGATATAGCATTCCATGATACTTATTATGTTGTTGCTCATTTCCATTATGTATTATCTATGGGTGCAGTTTTTGCATTATTTAGTGGATGATATTTCTGAATACCTAAAATATTAGGTTTATCTTATAATCATTTTGCAGCTAAAGTTCATTTCTGAATTATGTTTATAGGGGTAAATTTAACATTCTTCCCTCAACATTTCTTGGGTCTACAAGGTATGCCTAGAAGAATTAGTGATTATCCTGATGCATTTTATGGTTGAAATTTAATAAGTAGTATAGGTTCTATAGTTAGTGTTGTAGCTACTTGATACTTCTTAACTATTGTTTATAAACAATTAACAGAAGGTGAGGCTGTTTCAAGATATCCTTGATTAACACCTCAAATGTTTAGTGATACATTCCAAGTGTTATTTACAAGAAATAATAATTCATTGGAATGATGTTTAAATAGTCCACCTAAACCCCATGCTTTTGTAAGTTTACCATTACAATCTTAATACGATGTATTTAAATAACTTTAGGTATAAAATATTTAAAGGGGGTTTAAATTATAAAATTTATCTTTAGATCCCTGTAGAAATTTAGTTTAATTGGTTAAAACATATATATATTGGACTATGTATATATATATAGGTTCGAGTCCTGTAATTCCTAACTTAGAAAACTCTAAGTGTTATTTTATTTATATTTTTATATAGATAGAATATCTGTAATCCTTAGTATTACAAAATAATTTACTTTAACTTAACAAAATTATTTGCAACAATTTTTAAATGCAATAAATAACAACAACAATAAACCTTATATATATTTAACAATGACAACAACAACTTTTTTTTTATTTTTAATACCTATATTAGCTGTTATATTATTAGCAGTTAATTTAATTCTTTCTCCTCATAATTCATATATAGAAAAAGATAGTGCTTTTGAGTGTGGTTTTCATTCTTTTTTAGGTCAAAATAGAACACAGTTTAGTATATCTTTTTTTATATTTGCATTATTATTTTTACTATTTGACTTAGAAATTCTTTTAGTATACCCTTACATAGTAAGTGCTTATACTAATGGAATATACGGACTATCTGTAATGCTTTTATTTTTTTTAGTTTTAACTTTAGGATTTGCTTTTGAATTAGGTAAAAATGCATTGAAAATAGAAAGTAGACAAGTACATAATTTAGATTATAAATTATGAAATGGTTATTCATTAATATATAGTTAAATAATAACAAAATTAAAAAATAGCGGCTATACTATGATAATTTTTAATTTAATTATATAAATAATAACATAATAAAAAATTATCTACGATGTAATTTGAAAAATTTTTTTAATTTTTTTTGTATAAATTAAATATAATAATAGATATATATATATATGATATTTAATACTGATATTTTACAATTGGATGCACCTACTCCTTGAGGTTTATTTTTTCAAGATAGTGCTACACCTCAAATGGAAGGATTAGAAGAACTACATAATAATATAATGTTTTATTTAGCTATTATATTATTTACTGTTGTTTGAATAATGATAACTGTAATAAGAAATTTTATAGCTTCAAAATCTCCTATATCTCATAAATATATGAATCACGGAACACTTATTGAATTAATATGAACTATAACACCTGCATTAATACTTATATTAATAGCATTTCCATCATTTAAATTATTATACTTAATGGATGAAGTTATGGATCCATCTTTAGTTATATATGGAGAAGGTCATCAATGATATTGAAGTTATCAATATCCCGATTTTACTAATGATGAAGGTGAATTTGTTGAATTTGATTCATATATAATACCTGAAAGTGATTTAGAAGAAGGTAGATTTAGAATGTTAGAAGTTGATAATAGAGTAGTTATACCTGAATTAACACATACAAGATTTGTTATATCAGCAGCTGATGTAATACATTCTTATGCATGTCCTTCTTTAGGTATTAAAGTTGATGCTTACCCTGGTAGATTAAATCAAGCTTCTGTTTATTTAAATCGTAAAGGTACATTCTTTGGTCAATGTTCAGAAATATGTGGTATACTTCATAGTTCTATGCCTATAGCTATACAATCTGTTTCTATAAAAGATTTCTTATTATGATTAAGAGATCAAATAGAATCATAATATATTATATTTAATATATTATATAAATATTTATACGTATAACTATATTAACAATATAGTTATATATTGAAAGCACAGTTAAATCGAAAAGAAACAATAAAATTTAATATGAATTTTTCAATATTTTTGTTCCTTATAGGAATTTTAGGTTTTGTTTTAAATAGAAAAAATATAATACTTATGTTAATTTCTATTGAAATAATGCTATTAGCAATTACATTTTTAATATTAATAAGTTCATTTAATTTTGACGATATTTTAGGTCAAACATTTGCTATATATATAATAACTATAGCCGGTGCAGAATCTGCAATAGGTTTAGGTATATTAGTAGCATACTATAGATTAAGAGGAAGTATATCTATACAATATAAATAATGTATTTAACATTAATAGTTTTACCCTTATTAGGTTCAATATCTTCAGGTTTTTTTGGAAGAAAAATAGGTATTAGTGGTTCACATATTATAACTTGTAGTTCAGTTATTTTAACAACACTTTTAGCTATATTAGCATTTATAGAAGTAGGTATAAATAATATTCCTGTTACTATAGATGTAGCAAGATGAATAGATGCTGAAGCATTAAATGTTATGTGAAGTTTTAAATTTGATTCTTTAACAGTTTCTATGCTTTTACCTGTACTAATAGTATCAAGTTTAGTACATATATATTCTATAAGTTATATGAGTCATGATCCACACAATCAAAGATTTTTTAGTTATTTAAGTTTATTCACATTTATGATGATAATTCTTGTAACTGGTAATAATTACTTATTAATGTTTGTGGGTTGAGAAGGTGTTGGTATATGTTCATACCTATTAGTAAATTTCTGATTTACTAGAATTGCAGCAAATCAAAGTTCTATCTCAGCATTACTTACTAACAGAGTAGGTGATTGTTTTTTAACAATTGGTATATTTGCAATGTTATGATCTTTTGGTAATATAGATTATAACTTAATTTTTTCATTAGCTCCTTATTATAATGATAATATAATAACTATGATAGGTATTTGTTTAGTTATAGGTGCAACAGCTAAAAGTTCACAAGTAGGATTACATATTTGATTACCTCAAGCTATGGAGGGTCCTACACCTGTATCTGCATTGATACATGCAGCTACTATGGTTACAGCAGGTGTATATTTATTAATGAGATCATCTCCTTTAATAGAATATAGTTCAACTGTTTTAATTATTTGTTTATGATTAGGAGCTATAACAACTGTATTTAGTTCTTTAATAGGTTTATTCCAACAAGATATAAAAAAAGTAATAGCTTATTCTACAATGAGTCAATTGGGAATGATGGTTATAGGTATAGGGTTATCTTCTTATAATATAGCTTTATTTCATTTAGTTAATCACGCATTTTATAAAGCATTATTATTTTTAGGTGCAGGAGCTGTTATACACTCAGTAGCAGATAATCAAGATTTCAGAAAATATGGTGGATTAAGACCATTTTTACCTCTAACTTATTCAGTTATGTTAATAGCTTCATTAAGTTTAGTTGCTGTTCCATTTATGACTGGTTTTTATTCTAAAGATTTAATACTTGAATCTGCTTATGGTCAGTTTTACTTATCTAGTACTATAGTATACTTTATTGCTTCAATAGGTGCTATGTTTACAACACTTTATTCTGCAAAAGTTTTATATTTAACTTTTTTAACTAACCCTAATGGGCCTTTAAATAATTATAAATTTGCACATGAAGGAGATCTTTTCTTAAATATACCTTTAATTATATTAGCTGTTTTCTCTATATTTTTTGGATTTTTAACTAAAGATATATTTATAGGACTAGGTACAGGATTCTTTTCTGATAATAGTTTATTTATACATCCTAACCATGAAATTTTATTAGATACAGAATTTGCAGTTCCTGTGTTATTTAAACTATTGCCTTTATTTTTTACAATTTCTTTAAGTATATTATCAATTTTATTTTCTGAATTTACACCTAATTTATTAATTAATTTTAAATTTTCAACAATAGGTTATAATATTTTTAGCTTTTTTAATCAAAGATTTTATATAGAGTTGATTTATAATAAATATATTGTTGAAAATATCTTAACTTTAGGTGGACAAACAACTAAAAGTCTTGATAAAGGATCAGTAGAATATTTAGGACCTTATGGATTAGAAAAAGGATTATTAAATTTAAGTAATAGTATAAATAATTTAAGTACAGGTGTAGTAACTACTTATGCGTTATATATATTAATGGGTTTAATGTTTTATATAACAACGTTATACTTTTTTAATTGAGATAGTAATTTGTTGATATTAATAATATTTTCTTTATTTGTTATATTAAATAATAAACTTTTTTTACAGAAATAAAAATTTTAAGCTAAAAAATATTATATACAAAATGTAATTTTCGTTATCTATCTTTGTTAATAGCATCAGTTTTTTCTTTATTATTGTCTAATTCATTAGCTTTTAGACGTGATATTTCAATACTTTATTCTAGAATTGGAATTATTATTTTATTTTATTGTATATATTTAGCTTATAATAGTTTATTCATAACATATATAGATAATGGTATTGGTATATTTGGAAGTTTATTTTATATATCTTCTATAACACAGGCATTTCATATTTTAATATTTTTTTTAAGTTTATTGATATTAAATATGACTGCTTTTTATCCTAGAAAATTAGTATATAGTGAATATTTAGGTGTTTTTAATTTATTATTTTCAAAGTTACAATTCTTAAAAAAACTTACTATATCTAATATTATTTTAAAAAATGGAGAACAATACTCTATTTTAGAGTATACTTTAGTATTATTATTTGTTGTAATAGGTAGTATTTTATTAATATCAAGTAGCGATTTAATATCTATTTTTTTAGCTATAGAATTACAAAGTTATGGTTTATATTTATTATGTGCAATTTATAGAAATTCAGAGTCATCTACTTCATCTAGTTTAACTTATTTTTTATTAGGTGCATTAGCATCTTGTTTTATACTTTTAGGTATAGCTTTAATATATGCTAATTTAGGTGTAACGTATTTAGATAGTTTTTATATAATAAATAATTTATCTTCTATTTTAGATCAAAGTATAAATAAATTTAATAATTATACAACTTTTATACCTTATTCTATTTTATTAATAGCTGTAGGTTTTTTATTTAAAATATCTGCTGCTCCATTCCATTTTTGATCACCTGATGTTTATGATGGTATTCCTACTATAGTGACAACATTTGTAGCAAATATAGCAAAAATATCTATTTTAATTTTAATATTACAATTAGTTCATTTTACAAGTAATATTTATATTTCTACTAATTATTCTTGAACAACTAGTTTATTATTAAGTTCTTTATTATCTTTAACAATAGGTACTATATTAGGTTTAACTCAATTTAGAATTAAAAGATTATTAGCTTATAGTACAATATCACACTTAGGGTTTATGTTATTAGCTTTAAGTATTAATAGTGTAGAATCAATACAATCTTTTATATTTTATTTAATACAATATAGTATTTCTAATGTTAACGCATTTATTATATTAGTGGCTATAGGTTATAGTTTATATAGCTATAATGATAGTAATATAAATAATAAACAAATAGTTGATAAAAATAATTCTCCTATACAATTGATAACTCAATTAAAAGGATATTTCCATATAAATAGTATATTAGCTTTAAGTTTTGCTATTACTTTATTTTCATTTGCAGGTATTCCTCCTTTAATGGGATTCTTTGCAAAACAGATGGTATTTTCTTCTGCTTTACAGGAAGGGTTTATTTTTTTAACTTTAATTGGTGTATTAACTAGTGTTATTAGTGCTGTATATTATTTATATATAGTAAAAACTATGTTTTTTGATTGACATTCTTATATATATTTAAATAAATTAAATAATTTAAGAATACCTGTTGTATTAACTAATAAAAATAAAAAAATAAAAGAATTTTATTTAAAATCAGATTTTACTTTATCTAGTTCTTTTAGCTTAACTATTTCAATTTTAACTTTAATAATACTATTATTTATATTCATGCCTAATGAATTATTAAATATGTCAAATATACTTTCTATATTGCTTTTTGTTCCTCTTATATAACAAATGAAAATGAAAAATATGAAAATGAAAAATATTAAAAATATAATAATAAATATTGTGATTATAATGATAGATATAATAAAAATATAATAATAATGTTTAAAAACTTCCTTAAAAACCTCCTTAAAAATTTTTTTATTTTTTTGAAAAATATAATTACTAATGTTAAATTTCTTTTAACATTAATGCTTTCTTCCTTAATAATTTTAGAGTTAGCTAAGTTTTTTAATATAGATTTAGGTTATTTTTATTATTTCTCGTTAACCCCTGCCACATTATTAATTTATATAGCATATGACAAATGTATAGTTCCTATTATTACTAAAATAATTATAAAATTATTTAATTTAAATAAATTTCATAATTATATTTCACCTATTATAGCACTTTCTACTAGGTTATTTATTTTATATTATGGAGGTATGGGTTATTTTATTTGTACTTATTTTTCATATATTATAGAAACGTATAATATAAGTTTAATACCTGTATTTAATAATATAAATAAGAATATATTTGAAACTATATATAATTCGAAAATGTTTAATAGTATAAATAATAATATTATTGAAATTATATATAAATTATTTAATATAGTAAATAACAATATTATAAATATGTTTAAATATATAAATAATAATATTATAAAAATTATACATAATTTAAATTTATTTATTAATGAAAATAATATTATATTAAAAAATATAAATAATAATATTATTGAAATTATCCATACAATTAATATAAATATAAATAATATATTTAATAATATTTTTAACAATACAAATTCAATTAATTTTATTATAGATAAAAATATAATAATAAATAATATTAAGGAATTATTTAATAATAAATTATATTTAAATGGATGTGATGATTATGTTTATCATAATGATTTTAAAGTTAGGACTGAAGCATATCAGACTGGAACCCCTGAAGGCGTTGAAACTTCAAATATTAATCCTGAAAATGGATCAAGAAGTACAAATGTTAGTTCAAATCAAGGGTCTCAACCTGTATCTGATGTAATTTCAAATAATAGAATACGTTCGCGTCCAGCTCCATACACTAATGAAGATTTAATTAAATGAGGTATAAATGAATTGGATTTTTCTAAATTTAAATTTCATGATATAATTTTACCTTGTAAATTTCCAAACGCAGATGGACCTATAGAAATTATACATGGTTATGTACAAAATAGCACTCCTCGTACTTCTCTTGTTTATTTAAATAAAGACTTTACTATGTCTAGAATTGAAATTGATGAAAGTAAAGTAGTTTCTCTTTATAATAAAGAAATAAATAAGTACTACGATCCTGTTCATGGTATTTGATGAAATCATCATACTGGTAGATGAATTGATTCAGATCTTTATTATTTAAGAGGTGGTATAAAGATAGATCATGCTATTGATACTAGAATAAAAACTAGTAATAATAAATATACGGTTGTTTTTATAAATAGAGCTATAAAAAATTTATCTTTTGATGATTATACAAAAAAACTTTTAAAAGATATAGCTGATTGAAATGTAGTTCATTTAAATGCAATTGAATATATTAGACCTGATAATTCCCCTATATTTACTTCTAAAGAAGCAGGAAGATCTTATATGCTTAATTTAAATGAAAGTACAATAAAGGCTTATGCTCATAAATTATGATGTGCTGATTATCCTATTAGATATTATGATAAGACTGTGACAGAATTATTGTTAAAAGAATCAGAATTAGGTATTAGTAGACGAGAAAGAGAAAATATTAGTATACTTATAGATCAAATTATCGCAATGAAATGTCAAACTATGTATTTAAATAGATGCTTATTTAAATATTATTTATTATTAGAAAAAGATTATAAATGACTACAATCTACACAAATGTATATGGAAGATAATGAAAAACGTTTTAATTCAATGTGTAAAAAACCAAGTGATGATTGAATAATGTCTAATAGTATAGTACGTAATGGTCGTAATATCAATAAATAGATATATATTTATACTTTTTCATGCAAAATATAATAAAATATGTAATGGTAACATTAACCATTGAAAATTTAATTCTTAAGCGTATAGCAGCTTCATATTTAAGTCTTATAGTTGGCTGTTTATTGTTTGCGTGTAAGTTGATAAAACTTATTTCTGGACTTTTAAATCACACTTAGCACTAATAATGTTAACCACTGAATTTTTTAGCTCAATTTTACGGTGTAGATCTATTTACTCCTGATTTTTTGATAAAATAAAGACTGATCTTATAAACCCTCTTACTCAATCAGTTTTGGCTCAATTACATGCCTAATTTGCTCTGGAAAACCAAAATCCCTTAGATGCCGTTTGGATATTGTTGTTAGTTCTATTTCTTCAACTAGAAATGGTTTACTAACCCAGTTGGAACTATTAGCTACATGAGTAATTTAATTATCTCGCTAATGAATTACCTAATTATTCATAATAAAAATCCTAAAAAAATATAATAGTTTATAATTTTAAATTCATAGCTATTTTTTATAATAATCCTTTTTAGGAAATTAAGGTTGTATATTTATATTTATATATTTATGTTAGAATCATCAAGATTAATTGCTACAGGTTTAGCTACTACAGGTTTAATAGGTGCTGGTGTAGGGATAGGTATAGTTTTTGGAGCCTTAATTTTAGGTGTATCTAGAAATCCCTCATTAAGAGGACAACTATTTAACTATGCTATTTTAGGGTTTGCTTTTTCAGAAGCCACAGGTTTGTTTGCATTAATGATGGCATTCCTTTTATTATATGTAGCTTAATAATATTATATAAAGAAAAAATTTTTCTTTATATGTCTCAATATATATCACAATTTAAATATAATTTTTTTTTTTTCTGGTTAAATTATTTTATCATTTTCGTAAAATACAAATATAAAATAATTTATCCACTTCGTATAGTACTCTGTGCGTACTATATTATATAAAACTCATAAATTATGTATAATTTAACATGAGGAGGGGTTTAAATTATAAAATTTTATCTTTATACCTCTGTAGGAATTTAGTTTAATTGGCTAAAACATGTATATATTAGTTAAATCATATATATATATATATATAGGCTCGAGTCCTGTAATTCCTAACTTAGAGATTTATTTTTTTTTTACAATATAAAATAACAAAATATATTGTAACTAATAATTTCTAAGTGTTATTTTATTTATATTTTTATATAGATAGAATATCTGTAATCCTTAACATTACAAAATTGTTTTGTAATCCTTAACATTACAAAATAATTTACTTTATTTAACAAAATAATTTACTTTACTTAACAAAATAATTTACTTTAACTTAACAAAATAATTTACAACAATTTTTAAATGCAATAAATAACAACAACAATAAACCTTATATTTTTTTTTTATTATGAATATTGATTTTTCTACATTTAACTACGACGCAGCAGTTACAGCAGGTATTGCTGCAGCAAGTGCAAACCCTACAGATATAATTATTGTGGGTGCTATATTTTTATGTCTTGCTACAATTAGAGTTGCATATGTTAATTTTATTAACGAAACTAGATCATCTATTGTGGAAGAAAATACTAGATTCTCTGAAGAAGAAATTACAAATCTTAGAGAGTCAGTAGAACAACACACTAATAATTTAAATAGTGGAGATAGTAAGCTCGTGGAGGTCTGTTGGGAATGGATTGTTAATAACGACTATATACCAAGTGTGGAAGAAATAATTAGCATTTTAATGCAATTAAATGTTTAATTTATATTATAAATTAAACTTTTAATTTTTTGTTGTGTATAAAATAATAATTAAATTTTATTTTATATGGGGTTAGGGAAGGTAATAAAAATAAAAATTTTTGTATATTAAAGTATATATATATAATATTTTTTATGGAAAGAATAACTAAATACAAAGATATGGCTTCATCCGCTGCAGATCTTTTTGATCAAAATACTCCAACAGGTCCATATTTAGCTATAATGGTAGCTACTCTAGTTAGTGTATGGACGGTTAGATTCGCTCTTCAGTTAATTATAAATAATCCAGAAATAACAACATCATGTAGACTAACTGATGGTATGTTATATGAATTCCATAGCCTAAACTATCTATTTACTGATGAATTTTTAGCATCATTAACTTTGGATTGTTTAAATCCCATTACTCCTGAGGTGTTAGATCAATTAAGAGCAGAACTCTTAATAGGGGATGAGCTTCTTTTAGATGCTGGTTTAGACATTATTGTAGGTCTACAATCAATATCTATGGAAGTATTAACATCTCAAACTCTTCTATTATATATATAAACTATTTTATTTGTAAAAAAAAATTTTTTCTATAGATAATTATTGTTTTATATTCTGAACAATTTAAGTATAATTTTTCAAAAAAAAAATTTTTTTAATGTGTTATGTATAAAATTTAATTATTATTATTTTATTTTATATGGGGTTAGGGAGGGTAACAAAAATATAGTTTTTGTATATTAAAGTGTATATATATATATATTTTTATGAGAATTTTTAAAAGTCATCCCTTATTAAGATTAGTTAACTCTTATATTATAGATTCACCTACACCATCCAACTTAAGTTATTTATGGAATTTTGGTTCCTTATTAGCTCTTTGTTTAATAATACAAATTGTTACAGGAGTTACATTAGCTATGCATTATACACCTAGTGTAGCTGAAGCTTTTAACTCTGTTGAGCATATTATGAGAGATGTAAATAATGGTTGATTAATACGTTATTTACATGCAAATACTGCATCTGCTTTCTTTTTTTTAGTTTATTTACATGTAGGTAGAGGTTTATACTATGGTTCATATAAGGCACCTAGAACTTTAACTTGAATTATAGGTAGTATAATTCTTATAGTTATGATGGCAACAGCTTTCTTGGGTTTGTCAAATAGCCCAAAATGACACAAACAAAATTATAGTTATAAAAATAACAAAAATAAAAACAATTTACACAAAAAATACTATAGTACTGACACTAATTCAGGTAATTATAGTAAAGTAGTAACTGATTTTTTATCAGATAAAAATTTAAATGCAGTAATTTGTTTTGAAGATTTACAATTACAAGAAACTAAAAATAAAATAAATGAATATTCAAAAAATAAAGCTGGTATTTATTTAATACTGAATAAAGTAACATTAGATTATTATATAGGTTCTGCATCTACTAATAGGTTTTATTCTAGATTCTATAAACATTTAATAAGTTTAATAGGAAGTAAAATTGTTAAAAATGCTGTAAGAAAATATGGTGTTAATAATTTTGTATTTATTATATTAGAATTATTTCCAGAAGAAGTAAATAAAGAGAATAATAAAAAATTATTGAACATAGAAGATTTTTATCTTAAATCCCTTTTACCTAACTATAATATACTTACTGAAGCGGGTAATAGTTTTGGATACAAACATACAGAAATAGACCGTATTAAAATGAAAGCTAATTATAGTGAAGAACGTCGTAATAGGATAGGATTATTAAATAAAGGTAAAAAATTAAGTGAAATCACCGTAGAAAGGATGAAAGAAAAAGCCTTTTTAAGATCATCTTATAATTATAGTGAACAAGGTTTAGCTAATCTAAAAAAGAATTCTAAACCTATTATACTTTATAACAAAGATGGTACTGTGTACGGGGAATATAATTCTATTGTAGAAGCGAGTAATAGTTTAAATTGTTCTATTAAAACCATATCAAGAGCTTTAAAATCAAATAGTAAAATATTAAAAAGAACTTGATATGTAAAATATAAATAAATAATTTTGTTTGTGTTATAGTCACACGAGTCGAAAACCTTATGTAACTTATAAAAGAAAATAAGGCTAAAGTGTAATATCCTGACAAGGATATTGAGAAATGTTAATTTCTTGGCAATGTCAGTGAAAACGGTTAAAATTGTTTAATATCTAGACCGTCGGTTATTTATATGATCGCTACAGACTGGGTCACTGATGGGTAGCTGAAATGTTACTTAATGTACAGTCGGAACTTTGCACTTATTGTGTATATAATATACGAATTCAAAGTTATTATAGCATTGTAATTTTACAATGTAAGTTTGTATGTTTTACCTTATGGTCAAATGTCATTATGAGGAGCTACAGTTATTACTAATTTAATGAGTGCTATACCTTGAATAGGACAAGATATTGTTGAGTTCTTATGAGGAGGTTTTTCAGTTAATAATGCAACTTTAAATAGATTTTTTGCATTACATTTTGTATTACCTTTTGTATTAGCAGCTTTAGTTTTAATGCATTTAATTTCATATCATGAAACTGTAGGATCAGGTAATCCTTTAGGTATATCTAGTAATTATGATAGATTACCTTTTGCACCTTACTACATATTTAAAGATTTAATAACTATCTTTTTATTTTTCTTTGTTTTATCTTTATTTGTATTCTTTATGCCTAATGCATTAGGTGATAGTGAAAATTATGTAATGGCTAATCCTATGCAAACACCTCCTGCTATAGTGCCTGAGTGATATCTTTTACCTTTCTATGCTATATTAAGATCTATACCTAATAAATTATTAGGTGTTATAGCAATGTTCTCTGCTATATTAATTATATTAGTTATGCCTATAACTGATTTATCTAAATATAGAGGTTTACAATTTAGACCTTTAAGTAAAGTTGCTTTCTATGTATTTGTAGCTAATTTCTTAATATTAATGCAATTAGGTGCAAAACATGTTGAATCACCTTTTATAGAATTTGGTCAAATTTCAACTGTTTTATACTTTTCACATTTCCTTGTAATAATGCCTTTAGTTAGTTTTATTGAAAACACTTTAGTAGAACTTATTACTAAAAAAAGTTAATAAATTTCATGAAAATATCACAAACTAAATATTATATATTCTCCTTTTTTTAGGAGCTTGAGTAGAAGGTTCTACGTTTTGACTGCAAATTGAAATATAGGGATTCGAGTTCCCCGAGCTCCTTTGGTTTTTTATAAAATCAAATTTAATTATAATTGTAAAATATTGATTTTTTTTTTAGTATATAAAGTAATTATAGTATTAAAAAAATTTTTAGTTTTTTTATTAAAATTTATATATTTAATTATTTCATAATTAGTATTTTAATGTTTATAAATAAATATACATAATATTTGATTAGTTTATTATCTGTAATTTCTATTGCTGAAGGTCTATTAGTTATAGTACCTGCTTTATTATCTGTTGCTTTTGTTACTATAGCTGAAAGAAAAACTATGGCAAGTATGCAAAGAAGATTGGGTCCTAATATTGTAGGTTATTATGGGCTTTTACAAGCATTTGCTGATGCTTTAAAATTATTATTAAAAGAATATGTTGCTCCAACTCAAGCTAACATTATTTTATTTTTTCTTGGACCTATCATAACATTGATATTTTCTTTATTAGGTTATCTTGTAGTTCCTTATGGTTCAGGGTTATATATTTCAGATTTTAGTTTAGGTATATTATATATGTTAGCTGTTTCTTCTTTAGCTACTTACGGAATATTATTAGCAGGTTGATCTGCTAATTCAAAATATGCTTTTTTAGGGTCTTTAAGAAGTACAGCTCAATTAATTAGTTATGAGTTAATATTAAGTTCAGTTATATTATTAGTGGTTTTACTTTCAGGTAGTTTAAATTTAATATCTATAGTAGAATCACAAAGAGTAATAAGTTTTGTATTTCCTTTATTTCCTTTATTTTTAATATTTTTCATAGGTTCTATAGCGGAAACTAATAGAGCACCATTTGATTTAGCTGAGGCTATAAGTTTAGATTTGGTCTCATTAAATATAACTAATTGCTTGTAAACCCTAAAATCAGGGTTATTAGCAGGAAATATTTTATTAAAGTAAAATAATCTTTAGAGACTTAACGTTATATATTAAATATATATTATTTAATAAAGATAAAGTCCAAACTTACATAAAAATGTAAGATAATTTTTTTATCCCTATTATATTTATCATGTAAAACGTGATGCATTATCAAATAAAATTAGCTTTTTAATTAATATCTATTTTAACTTTAAAGTTAAAAAATATTTTTTTTAATTTCAAAGTTATATAGGATTAATAAAAAAAAAAATTTGGAATCTGAACTTGTAAGTGGATTTATGACAGAACATTCATCTGTAATATTTGTTTTTTTCTTCCTTGCTGAATATGCAAGTATTATTTTAATTTGTGCATTAAATAGTTTATTATTTTTAGGAGGTTATTTAAGTATAGTACCTTTAGATATTTTAATTAGTATTTTAAATGTATTTTTTAATGTTAAAGAAACTATTTTTTTTGATTTAATTGTAAACATTTCTTCTTCTCCTTTAAATTTAGCTATTAAAACTAGTATATTAATATTTGTATTTATTTGAGTTAGAGCTTCTTTCCCTAGAATCCGTTTTGATCAATTAATGTCAGTATGTTGAACTGTATTACTGCCTGTAATAATAGCATATATTGTATTAATACCTTGTTTTGTATACTCATTAGACATGATACCAGTGAATATAAGTTTAATTTAAAATTAAGGACGAAAAATTTTTTTTCTATATATATCTCAATATATACCACAATTTAAATATAAAAAATATAAAATTATATTATGTGTATTTAAAATCAGCGTATGTGAGTTGTATAAATGTATAGTAAATTATATATATATGCAGTAAATAGAAAAAAAAAAAATGTCTTTATTATTACTATTAATACCTTTATTAGGTATAAGCTTTATTGTTTTAGAGTCTAATTATGGTTTACATTTAGCTAATTTGAAAATAAAATCTATAGGGTTGATTACTTCAATCATTAATTTAATAATTTCTTTATTTATGTTTATAATATTTGATTTTTCAGGTAAACATTTTCAATTTATTGAAGAACAATATAAAATAAATTATTTTGATATATATTTAGGTGTAGATGGTTTATCTATATACTTTGTATTATTAACAACAATAATAATGCCTATCGCATTATTATCTAATTGAAATTCAATACAATCTAAAAATATACTATCTTTTGTGGTTATAATACTACTTTTAGAAACTTTATTATTAGCTGTTTTTTTGGTTTTAGATATATTATTATTCTATATATTTTTTGAAAGTATATTACCTCCTTTATTTTTATTAATAGGTTTATTTGGGTCAAGTAATAAAGTAAGAGCAAGTTTTTACTTGTTTTTATATACTTTATTAGGGTCGTTATTTATGTTATTATCTATAATAACAATGGCCTCTATAATGGGAACTACTGATTTTGATGCTTTATTTAAAACTAATTTTGAGTATACAACACAATTATTTTTATTCTATGGTATATTTATAGCTTTTGCTGTAAAAACACCCACAATATTTTTAAATACTTGATTGTTAAAAGCTCATGTAGAATCACCTTTATCGGGTAGTATCATTTTAGCTGGTATAGTTTTAAAATTAAGTTTATATGGAATATTTAGATTAATTTTACCTTTATTACCTAAAGCTTCTTTAAATTATACATTTATAGTTTATGTAATAGGTGTAGTAACTATTATATATGCTAGTTTTAGTACTCTAAGAACTATAGATATTAAAGAGCTTATAGCTTATTCATCTGTATCTCATGCAGCTGTGTATCTTTTAGGTGCATTTAGTAATACTATACAAGGTATTGAAGGTGCTATAGCTTTAGGTTTAGCTCATGGTTTTGTATCTTCTGGTTTATTTATATGTGCAGGAGGAATTTTATATGATAGATCATCTACTAGATTAATAACTTATTATAGAGGTATGGGACAAATTATGCCTATCTTTAGTATATTATTTTTTATTTTATCTTTAGGAAATTGTGGAGTTCCATTAACTTTGAATTTTTTAGGAGAATTTATGTCAATATATGGTGTATTTGAAAGAATGCCTATTTTAGGTATATTAGCTAGTTCTTCTATAGTATTCTCTGCTGCTTATACTATATTTATGTATAATAGAATAGCATTTGGTGGTTCTTATTCTATTTTCTTTAAAGAAAATTTAAGAGATGTTAATAAAAGAGAATTTATAATGTTATTAATTTTTGTTATATTAACTGTATTATTTGGTATTTATCCTTCTCCTATTTTAGATGGTTTACATTATTCAGTTTCTTCATTAATATATAATATTAATTAAGATTAAATTAATTTGTTTTAATTTATTTTTTGATTCTTATTAGCTCAATGGTAGAGCAGAATACTTCTAATATTTTGATCTAAGTTCGAATCCTAGATAAGAATAATTATTATAAAATATATATATATTTTATATATAATTATGTGTTTGTTATCCTGTAATAAAGATATGTAATATATATATATAACTTTATATCAATATTAATAAATATAAAAATATGCCTCAATTAATACCTTTTTTTTTTGTAAATCAAGTTGTATTTACTTTTGTAATATTAACAGTATTAGTTTACACATTTTCTAAATTTATATTACCTAAATTTGTTCGTACTTTTATATCACGTATTTATATAAATAAATTATAATAATTACGTAATATGTTGAAAATCCAACCTTTAAATACACTAAGTATGTATGTATAAATAGCAATAATGCAAGTAAATTACATATTAAGCCCATTAGATCAATTTGAAATTAGAGATTTACTTTCTCTAAATATTAGTTTATTAAATAACACTCATATATCTTTAACAAATATAGGTTTATATTTATCAGTAGGAATTATATTAATAATAAGTTATAGTTTATTAGCTACTAATAATAATAAAATAATACCTAATAGCTGATCATTAAGTCAAGAAACTTTATATTTTACTGTACATGGTATAGTAATTAATCAAATAAATTCAAATAAAGGACAAGTATATTTCCCTTTTATATATTCATTATTTATTTTTATTTTAGCTAATAATTTATTAGGTATGATACCATATAGTTTTGCATCTACATCTCATTTTGTTTTAACTTTCTCTATGAGTTTTACAGTTGTTTTAGGTGCAACAATATTAGGTTTTCAAAAACATGGATTAAAATTCTTTTCTTTATTTGTACCTTCTGGATGTCCTTTAGGTTTATTACCTCTATTAGTTTTAATTGAATTTATTTCTTACTTATCAAGAAATGTTTCATTAGGATTAAGATTAGCTGCAAATATATTATCTGGACATATGCTTTTATCTATTTTAGGTGGATTTACATATAATATAATGACAAGTGGTTTATTATTCTTCTTCTTAGGATTATTACCTTTAGCATTTATAATAGCATTCTCAGGTTTAGAATTAGCTATTGCTTTTATACAAGCTCAAGTTTTTGTAGTTTTAAGCTGTTCTTATATTAAAGATGGATTAGACTTACATTAATTATAATCTTATATATGTTTTAAAACAAAAGCTCTTATAGCTCAATGGTAGAGCAGGATACTGTTAATATCCGTATAGATGTTCGATTCATCTTAAGAGCTAGGGTTATGCCCTATAATAGGTATTTTATACCAATAAATGGAAAGTTCGGAAATTATATAAAAATACACGTATAATAATAATACGAGATCAAGAGATGTTGGGGGTTTAGTAGAAACTAAAAAAACTTTATAAATTAAAAATTTATGTATTGTTTTCGAGCATGTATCCCCTTATTTAGTTTTTTTTTAGAATCATAATTGTACAGAAACCGTCTTATTATTAATAATATATATTATTATCTCTAATCTTAATGTTGTTATACATTAAAAATAAAAATTTTTTTTGAGTTTGATGATGGCTCTGATTGAACGCTGTCCAAGTACTTGACACATGCTAATCGTACGACTTTATTTATTTTTTATATAAAGTAGTGGTGTACAGGTGAGTAAATGATAATTTGGCTACCTTAAAGTAAGAGTAAATCTCTTATAAAAAAAAAAGGAAATCAAAATTCTGCTTTAAGATGTTAATCTTTATCTCGGTGAAGTAGTAGAAGAGGTAATGTCTTTTTCTAGCTAACACTCGTAGTCGTGACTGAGAGGTCGATCGACCACATTGGGTCTGAAAAAACCCCAATGCGTATTAGTACAGCAGTGAGGGATATTGGTCAATGGTCTAACGACTGAACCAGTAACTTGGAAGAATGTAAATGTATTATAATTAATACAATAACGATTAATTCGTATAAAATTCTAAATAGGATAATGATAATGACAATTTCCTATTTATAAGTCTTGACCAAATTACGTGCCAGCAGTCGCGGTAATACGTAGAAGACTAGTGTTAGTCATCTTTATTAGGTTTAAAGGGTACCTAGACGGTAAATAACACTTGAGTAGAGTACTTATTTACTAGAGTTTTATGTGAGAAGGAAGAACTTCTGGAGTAGTGATAGAATACGCTGATACCAGAGGGACTGGTAACGGCGAAGGCATCCTTCTATGTAAAAACTGACGTTGAGGGACGAAGGCTTGGGTAGCAAGAAGGATTAGATACCCTAGTAGTCCAAGCAGAAAATGATGAATGTCATAGACTAGATAAAAATTTAGTCTATAAATGAAAGTGTAAGCATTCCACCTCAAGAGTACTATGGCAACATATAAACTGAAATCATTAGACCGTTTCTGAAACCAGTAGTGAAGTATGTTATTTAATTCGATAATCCGCGAATAACCTTACCACAATTTGAATATATTAAGTTATTACAAGCGCTGCACGGCTGTCTTTAGTTAATGTCGTGAGATCTGGTTAACTCCTAAAATTAACGAAAACCCTCATTTTATTTGTATATATAAAGTGGTTCTCCAGTATAGTGGAAAGATAATAGGGATTAAGACAAGTCATCATGGCCTAAATATTGTGGGCTATAGACGTGCCACATATGCCTCTACAAAGGGATGCTATATTGCGAAATGGAGCTAATCCCCAAAATTGGATATAATATGGATTGTTGTCTGTAATTCGACAGCATGAATAAGGAATTACTAGTAATCGTGAATCACCATCGTCACGGTGAATCTAATCTCAGCTAGGTACTAACCACTCGTCAGGCGCTGAAAGGAGTATGTGCAATAAGTTTGGTTTGTTTATATATTAATATACATGATTCTTGGTGTATAAATATGTAGGCATAATTTTCGTATGCATGACTTTAATTGGTGTTAAGTCGAAATATGGTTCGTGTAATGGAAATTGCACGGGATTAATAAACTTGAATAAAAAATAAACTTTAATTTGTTTGTTTAAAAAAAACTTGTTAAGGAAGTTTTTAAAGGAAGGTTCCATTATTGGTAAAATGGGTTGAGCTGTAAACTCAATAGCAATATGCTTGTATGAGTTCGAATCTCTTGCTTCCTAAAAATACATGTATAAATAATTGTTTTTTATTTTCCTTATTTAGATAAATATATATATATATATTTATGACAAAAAATAAAATAAATATATGAATAATATAAATATATTAAAAGATATTAATTCTGGTTTTATGCCTGAAGTGTTAGATATAATTTATTTATTATCTATTGTATTTGGTATTTTAATAATAATAAATAAAAATCCTATTATTTCGGTATTATTTTTAATAGGATTATTTGTAAACATTTCTGGTTTATTAATAATAGTAGGATTTGGTTTTATAGGATTATCTTACATATTAGTATATGTAGGAGCTGTTTCTATTTTATTTTTATTTATTTTAATGTTAATTAATATAAGAATATCAGAACTTACAAATGAAACTAGTAATGATACACCTTTAGCTATTTTAACTATTATGCTGTTTTACTTTTTAATAGCACGTATTTTACCTGGAAATTTAAATTTAATAAATACAAACGTAGATAATTGACATGTAATTGATTTAAATATTAATCAATATATATATGATGAACAAATACAATATGCAAGTAGTAAATCATGAGATACTTCTTTAGTAGATATAACTCATATATCTGGTATAGGTAATGTTATGTATACAAATTATGCTATTTTACTTATTATAGCTTCTATAATATTATTATTAGCTATGGTAGGTTCTATTGTAATTACAAAGAAAGGAGAGAAGAGATAATTATGATTTGTTTTTTACGAGCTAGGTTAGGTAAATATAAATTTTTTCATAACAAATCTACATAGGGTTTAAATTATAAATTTTATAGTTAACCCCTCTATAGGGATTTAGTTTAATTACTAAAACATTTATAAATATAGTGATATATTACTTATTATAGTACAAAAAAGTGAATATAAGAGAAAGTTAGGATTTTTATTTTTAATTTGTACGTTTATATATAATTTTTGATATATGCTTTATATGCCTAAAGAAAATTTTCAACATCATCCTTTTCATTTAGTATCACCATCTCCCTGACCTTTGTATACAAGTATATCTTTATTTATACTTACTACTTCTACAGTTTTATTTATGCATGGTTTTGAATATTTTGATAAATTTGTATTTATTAGTGTATTAAACGTAATTTATTCTATGGCTTTATGATTTAGAGATATAATTTCTGAGGGTACTTATTTAGGAAATCATACTTATGCAGTACAAAGAGGATTAAATTTAGGTGTTGGTCTGTTTATAATATCTGAAGTTTTTTTCTTTATAGCTATTTTTTGAACTTTTTTTCATAGTTCTATATCACCTAGTGTAGAATTAGGAGCTCAATGACCTCCTATGGGTATTGAAGGTGTTAACCCTTTTGAATTACCATTATTAAATACTATAATTTTATTATCTTCTGGTGTTACTATAACTTATGCTCATCATTCATTAATACAAGGAAATAGAAAAGGTGCTTTATATGGTACTATAGCTACAATAATATTAGCTGTAGTATTTACAGGGTTCCAAGGTTTGGAATATACAGTTTCATCTTTTACTATTTCAGATGGTGTTTACGGATCATGTTTCTATTTTGGTACTGGTTTTCATGGGTTACATGTTATAATAGGAACAGCATTTTTAGCTGTAGGATTATGACGTTTGATGGCCTACCATTTAACTGATCACCATCATCTTGGATATGAATCTGGTATTTTATACTGACATTTTGTTGATGTAGTTTGATTATTTTTATATATTTCAGTATATTATTGAGGTTATTAATTCATACAAATTAAAAAAAAATTTTTTTTCAACGTGTTAATTCAATGGTAGAATGTTATGCTACGGACATAATTATATAAGTTCGAATCTTATACACGTTTATTAATTTTAATTTAATAAATAGTTTATTAAAGATCTTAATAGAGACCTTAGTTTAACGGTAAAACATGTGACTTTTAATCATTATCTTGTGGGTTCAAATCCCATAGGTCTTATAAAAATGACTATAATTTAATGGTAGAATCGTCGACTTCCACTCGATAAATGCTGATTCGAGTTCAGCTAGTCATATATATTTTTTTTTTAATTTAAATAAATTAGATTAATTTAAAGTTGCGTTAATATTATAAAACGATCATAAGTTAGCGGTAGACTACTCGTTTACCAAACGAGGTGCGCTGATTCGAATTCAGCTGATCGTAATTTAATTTAATTTTTTAGGGTTAGTAACTTAATAGGTAAAGGGTATCTTTGTCGAAGATATAGATGTCGGATCGAGGCCGACCTAACTCGAAAAAGGAAAGGTGGCCATAGGTAGGGCGGGTCGTTTGCTAAACGATATATGTATATATCTAAGAGTTCGAATCTCTTCTTTTCCGTTTAAGAGTATAGTTTAATGGTAAAACCGCAAACTTCAAATTTGCATTTCTTAGTTCGAGTCTGAGTACTCTTGTATATATTTAAAAAATTAAATATGTTTTTTGGTTCTTTAACTTAACTGGTAAAGTGTATTCTTGATAAGGATATGTTCAGTGTTCGATCCACTGAAGAATCATAGAGAGTTGGCTGAGTGGTTTAAGGCGACTAGCTTGAGTCTAGTTAAAGGTAAAAACTTTCATATGTTCAAATCATATACTCTCTGAAAATACAGGTTAGAGCCAGGTTGGTTAGGCGTCTCATTTGGGTTGAGGAATTGTTATGTTCGAATCATAATAACCTGATAAATATAATAAATATATTTACAACAATTTAGCTATAGTCTAGCTATGAAAATTTTGTTTTTTTTTAATTATGTGTAAAAAGAAATTATTATGGATAATTAGCTATATATTAAAGAATCATTATAAGGCATAATTTAAATTCTAAGAGAAATCCTAAATAATAAAACAAAGTGAATTGAAATATCTTAGTAACTTTAGGAAAATAAATCAAACGAGATTATTATTTAAGTAAATACTAAGTAATAATAGCCTAATTTAAGTAAAATGGATAATATCTGTTTGAATATAGGGGAACCTTCCTCTAAGGCTAAATATGATATATAAGCGATAGTGAATAGTACCGTGAGGTAAAATTTGAAATAGTAATTTTATAAGCAGCTCGAGTAAAAATTAAAATTATAAATAAGAGTGTACCTTTTGCATAATGGGTCAGCAAGTTAATTTTAGATGCAAGTGTATAATTAATTAATTATTTTGATCAGGGTTCGAGTCCTTGAATCTTCCAGCTATTGGATGATTATATGGTATAATTTATAATTAATTAAAAACTACCTAAGATAAACCAATTATGAAAAAATGATAAGTATCTAAAATTAGACCCGAAGGCTAGTGATCTTACCATGATCAGGGCTAAAAAGGCCCGAACGGGTTATCGTTGTATAGATATCCGATGAATTGTGGTAAGTTAGTGAAAGATAAAACTGACTAGTATAGCTGGTTTTCCGCGAAACCTATGTGAGTAGGTAATTTAATTAACATCTTAGCAGGTACAGAACTGTGATCTCGGACAATATTATTTATATAATATTTGTTTACATCGGGGGATTGTAGTGATTTTATCGGAGAGTATTTGCACTCGGAAGGGCAAAGATGATTATTGAATAATCGGACATAGTACGATAAGGTTGTATGTCTAAAGGGAAACAGCCCAGAACAAGAGTTTAAGGTTCCAAAATTATTGTTAAGTGAAATTAAGGATGTTTTTTTCAAAAACAATCAGGAAATAGGCTTAGAGGCGGCCATTTTTTGAAGATCTCGTAACAGAGCACTGATTAAATTTAATAGGAAAAAATACCGAAAATTTAACGGATCTAAATAATATACCGAAACCTTGTACACATAACTGTGGGGTAGCGGAACATCGGATGTTTAAATAATTAGTATATTTATTTTTATATAGTATACTACACAATATAAATCATGTGAGATGTTTATATTAAAAAAATATAAATATTTTTATATAAATTTTTTTATAAATATGTTTATATATTTAATATATGTATTTTTACATATGTTTTTTTTACATATATTGATTTTTAATATAAGTATTTACACATATATGTATTTTTACATATATGTGTTTTACAGATATTAGTTTTTAATAAAAAATTTCATACAGCTCAGTGTGAGTTAACTTATGATTCATTCTTTTTTAGATTGGTTGATTGAGATGGCTTATATTGTTGATAGAATTCCGATAGATAATGCTGACATGAGTAACGAAAAAGTTAACCTCGCCTTAAGCTTATGGTATTTGAATTAATTTTCGGTGTCTAAGCAATTAATCTAAAGATAATTGCGATGACGTATTGGTAATTTATAATTAATATAATTATAAATTTAACTAAGTGTTACAAAACTATACATAACAATATATATATATTATCATTATATTGAAAGATTACATAACCTTTGTAAAGTAGCACAGGTTCAGGAAGTAAATTTTTATTATATAATATCCATAATATATTTATATATTGTTATATTAAATGATATAGCAATATGTGGTAATTAGTATAAACCGTACCTAGATACTATCACAAGTAAGCAAGTAGAGTATACAAAGGCGTTTGAGTGAACAATCATTAAGGAACTCGGCAAATTAACTACCGTAACTTCGGGATAAGGAGAACCATTTTTATTAGTTTGACCAATTTTATATTGGATAATTATTAAATTAATAGAAAGAGGAGGCATAGAATAATGTTGTACGACTGTTTAATAAAAACAAAGCACTCTGCCAAGATAAAAAGTCTAAGTATTGAGTGTGATGTCTGCCCAATGTCGGCTGGATAACGAATTTATCTTGATATTTATTTGAGGTTTTGAAGGATACCCCGATCAATGGCGGCCTTACCTATGAGGGTCCTAAGGTAGCGGAATACCTTGGCCGTTAAATGCGGTCTTTGCATGAATGACTTAACGATACAACAGCTGTCTCGATGATTGTCTCAGTGAAATTGGAATAGCAGTGCAGATACTGTTTACCTCTAGATAGACGAGAAGACCCTATGCAGCTTTACTGTTACTAATTACAAGAGATTAATTTAAGTTAATTGCGAGTGTATAAGGTAGTCGTAAGACAATAATGAAACACCTTTATTTGTACTTATCATCTACTCTTGATGATTAGGAGGCAGTTTATGCGGGGCACAGATCCCACAAAAAGTACCTGGGTATATCCAAAGTTCATATTGTAAATTTGTAAATTTATTTACAAATATTTTAATTTGTTATTAATTATGTTAATATTAATACAGTTATTGTTAGATTAAATTCAGTATATTTTTTATTTTTAGTAAGATTTTAACTATATGGTGAATAGATGTATTTTAAGCTAAAAGTTATATTTAGCTTATTTTTATATTAATATTGTATATGTTCTTTATTAATATAATTTTTATATATACTATAAAAGTTTAATGGCTAAATCTTGCTTTACTGTTTGACTTACAAGTCTATCAGTCGCGTAAGCGGGGCATATGATCACAAGATGCATAAAGGAAAGGTCTTGGATTAAAGAAAAAGTTACGCTAGGGATTTAGCTTAAGTCCCCTAATATCATAAGATATTATATATAATTTGGGTAAATTTCAAAAACAACTTTTAAAGTGAATTTGAAGCGAAACTTATTTTAGCTTTAATTTTATATTTTATATAAAATAAAATAAGGACGTTCAACGACTAAAAGGTGAGTATTGCTAACAATAATCCTTATTAGATACGCCCAACATCTTTATAAATTATAATTAGTATAAATATTATTATTATATAATAATAATGAAATAGACTTGATATAATATCAAGCTTGTTATTTTAATAATAACATTAAATATAAATATGTTAAATATTATAAAATCTAAATTGAATACTTCTTATAAAAAGCGTAGTAATAATAAAAATGTTGCTATAGGTTATAAAAATTTTGTACCTGCTATAAGAGATTGAAAAAATAGTATTTATGTTTATAATAAAAATACTTTAAGTTTAATACCATTAGCTAGTAATTATATTATGAAATTGATTAAAGGTTATTTTTCTTTATCTAATTTAAAATTAGAAAGAAAATTAAGAAAAGAAAAATTGCGTCGTAGATCAATAAAATTATCTACAAATAAAATTTTTTTAAGTGATGGTGAATTTAAACATACAAATGATAAAGTAATAATTACATTATATTTATATAATAGACAAAAATACAATTATTTATATAAATTAAAAAAAAGATATGTAAAATTATTTGTTAAAGCTAGATTTTTGGAAAAATTAAATTTAATTAAATCTAAATGATTAAATTATTTAGAAAAACACAAAGAATTAAGCAAAGATTTAATGAGAATTTTACCTAGTTATAGCTATAAAGTATCTTTTATACAAAGTTTACATTATAAAAATTACATAAAAAAGGCTTTAAAAAGACTTAAATTTTATATGTTTTATAAACAATTGCTTTATATTAATCAAAATAAAT
>JAKLNL010000097.1:0-30042 GCA_022814505.1 Talaromyces liani
GAATATCTAGCACGTTCAAGTCCACTGAAGCTGTCATCTCGGCCACAGCCAACCGGAGACATGATCAGCAAACTTCAAAGCGTGGATTGTGATCCTCTTCCCACCAGAAATCACTACAAAGTGAGTGCCTGTGTTAAGCGGTTGGAGCCTTCGGCACAGCTACACAGAAGGCAGGCGGGGATGCCAACAAAAGGCGATATAGATAGAACACGGAATATTCCCGGGCTGGTGCTTACTTGTAACTGATTAGGACTAGATATGCCCAGCGAATTGAGGGTGCTGCAAGCTCAAGAACAGGGTATTGGGCCGCTTGCATGCTATATTGTACGAGGAAGACCCCTTCGGAAAATCAGGTACGAAGAAGGGCTTCCGGTGTCGACCACCCATCGCGCCATGGGATTGATAATCCTTGTGTCTTATGGACGTCAATACTTCTACGCAGAACATAAGTGAAGCGCGTGTAGATTGGTTATAAATAACGAATATAGCCAAAAACCATGAGAAGATGAGTCCTGTCTCTACGTATAGTCTCTAATGCATCTCATTTGTGCAACCTTCTTTAGGGTTAACTCAAGACATAGACTTGCAGAGTCACCGAGAAGTAGAAGAAGCAGGGAACTTCACATTCCTTTTGGTTCAATAATTATCCAATTAAATCTTTTAGGGCTCTTGTACTAGGTGCCGAGTAACATTGCGTTATTGGAGGTAAGCAATACTAGCATAATAATGCGATTGACTAGCATTTGTTCTCTAGACGAATTATAATAGTGTTTTAGATAAGCGAGGATTATTCAGAAGAAACAGGGATTAATACGTCTGTATGCACTGATGTAGCTTCTATAAACGGTAAGAACTACACTAACTAGTCAAAGATTAATGGCACGCTGCATCATCACACGCGAAGCACGCGATGTGAGAATATTCACCGGAGACAAGTCGCGCGCGCAGGATAGTGATAATTGCCAAGAGACATGATTGAAAAGACAGATAAAATCATTGGTAAGAAGACTGGTGAAAAGCGCGGGAAGGAGTGACAAAAAGAGTATGAAAAGTGTTGATTGAGGTAAGTTCAGAGGTATCAGATTATTCATTGATTTTCTAATCTTGAGGGGCTGATGGACTGGTTATATACACCATGTAGGCACAGACCCACTTCCATATCGGAACAACACATCCACCGAGATATCTATATTCAACAAAAAGAATGATGAAAAGAGTGATGAAAAGGGTGATGAAAAGGGTGATGAAAAGGGTGATGAAAAGGGTGATGAAAAGGTGATGAAAAGGGTGGTGAAAAGGGTGGTGAAGTGGTGAAGTGGTGAATTGAGTGGTGACAGGATCCAGTAAGAATCATCGTAGAACTTCACACAGGAGGAAGCAAGGAAAAGACCATTACCGAAATACTAATGAACCATGATGTTAAATTGTGTGCTAACCATAAGAAGTGAAAAATTCTTATTTTGTTGAAATATCTGTTCGACTACATTACAGTACGCAATCGAAAGGCCTATTCGTTAGCATGACGAGGACGCAAGATGGTGAACTTGGCAAATCACCCGCTGTAGTTAGTAATAGAACTCAAGGTTGTGATAAAGATGGCACAGTGACAAAATGATAGCCTAGAGAACGGTGAATCAAGTACCAGTTACCGTACCATCATAATTTACTAAGAAGACATGCTTGGTTATGCTTGCGGCTTTGGTGAAATTGCGAACCAATCTGGATCTAGGGGTTACGCTAATAGAGGATAATGATATTATTTCTCCTTGGTTTGTTAATTCTCAGCCCGACAGATTGTGCTACCAGAGCTAGCCCATTTATTTCACCTTACTGTATCTGATAGAAACGATTCGTTGCAATACACCTGATTGCAAAACCAGTGCGCGCTTTTATTCGCTTTCAATCAAGGACTATATTCTCCCCAAGAACACCCTGCATCAAATCTGTGTTTTCTTTGATGCTAACACATTGTTTTCCACCTTACAAAACGGCACGCAATAAAAGTTTCGATCACCTAGCGCAGCGTATCTTGACCTCCAACAGATATGACGGACCGAAAATCGAGAATAGAGGCAATATGGTCTCATGATAGCATCACGCTACAGGACTCTCAGACTGGCCAAAAAATTCTGAAAAATTTCGAGCCAGTAATATCTGTGGTCATATCCCCAGATTCAGAGACAGCTGCCGCGCACTCTAAGACTGCTATTACACTCTGGGATATCGAGACCGGCGAAGAAACTCTTAGATACAACAAAATGGACAAACAGATGGAGATTCTCACTGAGGACTACTTCGTGGATATTGAATTCTCCCCCAGTGGCCAGCTGGTTGCCTCCTGGAACGACCATGGAATCATAAGCGTCTGGCAGGCTGAAAATGGCCATGAGCTGTGTTTATTAGGTCGCGGTTCGGATCAGATCATAAATCGCCGCAACAGACAACAATACAAGCAGGAGGATCCCATCAAATCTATTGCCTTTTCTTCTGATGACCAGTTCCTCGCTGCCGGTGACGAACGTGGACTCACTCGAGTCTGGGATCTTACAAAAGGCCAAATGCCATTAGAACTTTCAGGCCCTTACCGTGAAGTCTGGTCTGTGGCATTCTCTCCAAATGGCAAGATACTGGCCGCAGCTTATGAATTCGGACCGGTTAAATGTTGGGATCGCGAAGATGGCAAAGAACGTCATACTTTTCCCGCAGATCCAGGGGTCAGCTATGTGAAGTTTTTAAATGATGAGAAATTGGAATCACGAGCGGATGGAAGAGTTGAAACATGGAACGTTTGTCTAGTTGAAGCTGAGCCGCTTAACACGAGGGATTAGTCTACACTTGTTGACTGTTTTTCATAATAGCGCTCCTTCGTTGTTTACTTCATTATTATAGTAATGTATTTGAGCACCATGCCTACTATAAAAAAATGATATCTAATAGTATATAGCCGATTCAGACATTATTCACAAATCAAATCCTTACCATATATCAAAACCTTATGAAAATAGAGCGAGCACAGAAGCCGCAGAGGTGTTTTCGATGTATTGGAGTTTCAAGTGATGTCATTTTATTTTCGGTAAATTACGGTAGAAACGAGCACTGGTTTTGCAAACAAGTGTCCCCAGCCCCCCAGCGATGGGCAGACACCTCTACGTGGTGCTGGGGACAATTATTCAAGCGGGTTTTGGATGGATGCCGCTTGAAGAAACCAAGATCTGCCCGAAGGTGATGGAAAAATGGTGGTTCAACAATGGTGTGACACAATCTCGACGCGTCGTGAAAGTTCTGACGCGCTGCCTATCACGACAACAATGAATAGCCAAGATGCCGGTTTTCCATCTTGCCTCGCTACAATTGATGACGTGGAAGGACGAGGCCTGCCTCTTGCCTCTGCCGTGACTAGATTTTGTCGGTTGATCTGTCACAGGCACGCGTGCCAACAGGCCTCCCCAACGCGTTCCTGCCTCGAGCCAAATGTGTCAACAATAACGAAGAATAGCTAAGGCCCTGTCCCACCATAACTTGCTATTACCTTAATGGCCGCCAACATGTCAAAGCTGGGATGGAGATGACTAGGCCCTGTCGTGGTGGTCTATCTGGTCGTCCTCCGGGGCGTCTCCGTCTTGCTCCAATATCGTCTCTCTCATCTTCCGTGTCGCTCAGGGTATCGTGGTACAATGGAACACTTACAATGGTTATAAAGGAGGTTTTTCCGTGGTTTCTTCCGGTGGGACGGTGTGTCCCTCTCTACGTGGTTTTCAAATGGATCAGCTACAGTTCTAAGCTGAGTCGCTGTCTCTACAACAATGGTTCACTTCCAGTGTGGTTCTGCCACAATCTCTTGCTCGTGACTTCAACATCGGTGCAATATTCGTCGATTCCTGAATGATGTATCCTCAACTGCTTCGTCAAAATGGGTCTTGGTTGGGTATGGTATAATAGAAAGGGTTTGTTGATATATCTCGTTCTGTGTCTTATACACGGTTTGCCGTGTTTTCATTCCTCTTCGGAGAGCTCTACAACCGCGGGCCATGGGGTCCGCAAAATGTCACAACTGAAGGCAACGGCCGAACACAGGCCCCTAGGCGAGGCATAAAGTTCGCCCGTAAGAAATGGGTTCATGTACAATAGAGACACAAGGATAGTTATAGTGGTTGTATCCTGCATATCGCTTAATTGCGAGGGGTCGGGGTAAATGAAACAAACAAACAAACAAACAATACTGTATCACCCACATCATGATTCTATCATTCAAAGACAGTCTCAATATACACATTTTCTCTTTCAAAAGCGGATTTTAGTCACGTTGGTTCGTCCACGAGGGCCAAGTCACGAATGCATTCGAGGATGGACCATCTTCATCATGATCTGCAGAGTTATTGAGATGATCGTTCCTCTTGTTATCCAGTATCCATTTATATCTCTTAACAAGATAACAACGGTTTCATTCACCCTATAGGAAAGGAAAAGAAGAGAGAAGAAAGAAGTCACAAAAGGAACTCCGGTCAAACGAAGGAAGAAAACGAAAAGCGTCTGTACATGGGGAAATCAACCAGTAAACAACGACAGATAACAGGCCATATCTAAGTCAAGGAGTTCCTCCTTTAGTCATTCGAAGACTATCTGTATCCTTATCGACGTGGCTTCCGAAGATTGAGTTGCGCTCCACGTTAAGTCTCTCCTTCAATTCGTCTAGTGTAATAGAGACCTGATCCGGTAGCTCTGACCGAAGTTTGCTGTCGACATAATTTATGACTAAATCAAGAGCATGTCGCGCTTCGTCCTGTGTAACAGGGGGCAGGTGTTGTGGCTGCATCGTATTTCCGAGCGATCTTAGGTCTGCGTTGCTTTCATGATGTCTCACTGAACCTTTGCTGCTGACATCGCAGGTATCAGTCGGGTTTATCTCTTCCAATTTCTCGTCCAAGGGTGAGTCAAGCACTGTATCGGAGAACGGTCCATTCATGGAATGCTTGGAATAAATGCTACTGTATATGTCGCCTCTGAACGTCTGGTTTAGGAGCCCACTGGTAGCAGAGCTGATCGCAGAATGACGCCAATGCGCCGTTGGAGCATATGGACTTTCCGAAACCAGAGGTGATGCCGCACTAGTCATGCCGGCGGACGACGACGGGATTGGATCTAGTGTACTTGAAAGATCATGTTTGGCGCAATCCCCAGAATTATGAAAGGCGCTGTCGCCGACTTCATTCTTCATTCCTTGTCCGAGAGAGGGTGAAAGACATAGGGTAGCCCCAGTAGGTAGAATAGGATGCGTACTTTCTCCATCACTGACAACTGTATTGGCGGAGTTCTCTAGAGAACTACATATAATTTTGTTTTCATTCCGACAGAACTCATCCAGCCAGGCTTTAGTGACGGTCTTCTTTTGGGTTACAGCAAACAAGTTTGCTTTCTCCTCAATTTCATCGCGAGTCAATACACGTCCCTCGTGCCGACTCTTTCGAACCCAGTTAGCAAGAGCTTTCGTGATATCAGGCACTTTTTCTTTTTCTTTGCGCCGCTTGGTGTTTCCATCAGGAATGCTTAGATACTTTTCCTTTTGCCGGAGGATCTTGGACACGGTGCTGATAGATGATTAGCATAAATGTATATTGATAAGTAAATGTTTACATTACCTCCTTTCCACCCGGAATAAAGCTATAGGATTATATCAGTAATTTCGACTTTGGGGTCAATTTATCGAATGAACAGCATAAACTTACCTGCAATCTCCACCTGTTTCGCTGACTTGTTCTCTTCATGGTACAAGCATATCTGACGACGGACCTCATCCGTCAAAGTCTTGCGAGGTGTCGGCGCAGACGGAGTCGTATGCAAAGATTGACTGGGCATTAACTGGGGGTCTAACAAGGCCGAGGCAGCCATGGGCCATGAAGTCGCCGAGAAGTAATGGTGGGTGGTCAAGTCTGGTAACGAAATATAGCTATCTTGCGACTGGTATACCATCCATGGAGAACTTTCATAATTACTCTCTTGGCCGTTGGGTACACCCGCTATGAGATGTTCAGGAAGACCGTCCATGATCGATTTCTATGGGCTGGTCAAACGAGAGTTGACTCCAGATCCGGTCTAGGAAGCGAAGTTATTGGATGCCTGAAGTATTGAGGAATGGGTGAGGTGTGAGAGGGATTATGAAATCGGATGCTTGGGAACATGCAGCTACACTTGACCGGTTAGGGAAGCAGATCCATAGCCCAAGGGGACATCTAGGCTACTCCACCAAACATTGTCTAGTAATTATTCCGTGCTTTGACTGATTGATCTTTGTTTGCGGTGCGCGGTCTCTGACTCACGTGGTACACCGAAGACCACTTGGGAATCCACCTTTTAGGTAAGTCGATGTCAGAAGCCCGGACATGATCAGCTAGTTCCACGAAAGGGGCGACGGTGCTTCGAAATCGACCGCAAAGTTTCGACACGCCTTGCCAGCTTGACACTGATCTTAGATATTCGTATCTTTGGTCGCATTCGATTACAAGGGAAATTCTTTGGCCTCCGCTACATCGTACGTGAAACTACGGGAATCCTATGGCTGCATTCGGCTACTGAAAGACGGAACAAAGGAGGTAGTGAACAACGAGCGCAAAGGCATTTGCCCAAAGAGGGTAGTACTGGACGACGCAAAACCAAAAATTGAGACAGCCCCAATCACAAGGAAAAGTTCATAAGACCCTGCGGTGCCATAAAAGCTCCAGGGGAAGACGAAAGCCCAGCTCGTGTCATTCGCCTAATCAATATTCGCACGCGGCCAATGCGCAAGCCAGACAGCCGGTTTAGCTGAATAATAGGGCATGTCGTCAGGTGAAAAGCTGCGAAAACGAGTCTCCACCTCTTCGGAGCCTATACGCTTTCCCCATGTAGGTGGAGACGAAACGAAATCGCGTGGACTAGCGAGGATGAAGGGCTTTGATTGTTGCCCGTCTCTTCCTATTCAACCGAAATTGGGATCCAGGTAAGTACGGATCAGCTGTGGTCCTCCCAGGGACCACCGCACGGAAAGGTTGCAACTATCCTACGCATGATTAAGCTACCTATCCAGTGTCGATTATTATTTGGTCCGTATACGTATTGAACTCCAGCATCTATCACCATCTTCCGCCCCTGGTCAATGGAGTAGCACATATCGTTACTTACAAATATTCCTCGAATTTCATTGTAGCTCTTGATCTATGTTACATCTATTAGTCCATACGGTGCGAGACAGTCGTGAAGCATGGTAATTCAGAAGACAAGATCCCCATAATTCAAGGTTCCACGGACCAAAGAGGCCTTTTTGAATTATCCCCGGTCGAGGCATATCCCTCACAGGCGACTATACCGCTCCTCCATTAATCACGCTAATCTTGTTGAGCAGAAGTTATAGAGCTCTATTTTGGGTTTCATGGTAGTAGAGTCCGTATACTCAATTAATATTAACCTCAACATTATTGTAATACCATCCACTAGACTCATAATGGCTCTTTCTCAACCCTGATCTTTTCCTTTTATCCTAGCCAATCAAACTTCACTGCATCCCTAAATTTTAAACTTGCTGAAGCTCTTGTATTTCTGTTCTCTCATTCTCTCAGTTTTTTATATATTGTTATCTATTGCCCTGCTAATGTATTTGATAGATATCTGTTTGATAGATATACTAAGTCTACTATAGAACATGAATATCTTTAACCGACATCTTCAGCCTGTTCCTGGTTACGGGTTGGTTTGAAGCAAGTAGGAAATTGACACCTTTGCCTAGAAACTCTTTGCGCAGCTCTGTTTGCCGTTGCAATGGCAGCTTGCCGTCATGATTTCAAGCTCCTTTACACATTGTTCCCTTCTCTCAAGCCGTCAAGGGTAGGGGGGCGATTTTCTCGCTTGAACCGTGAATCTAGTAACGTCAGCGATCTGTTTTCCCCATTTGAAATAGACATACAGTTCCCATTTTATTGTCTTGCTCCTTTTTAGCTCTGTCATTGCATTTGCAATATCGAGTGTTGCTTGGGATGGCGAGGTGCCTCCCAGTGTCAGTAGGCGTAGGCTAACCTTACGGAATGTAGCTTCAAAGACCTTGAAATGTTCTTCGTGTGGTTTGATAGGCAGGACGTGCACCGTATATGTTGCGTATAGATTTTCATTTTGAAACGCACGAACAACATCTCCCGGGGAAATGTCCACTGGAATCTCAAGCTTCCTTCCAGCACGTAATATTTCGGTTTTCCATTTTGCGAACCCGAGAAGGTCTTTCTCTTCAACTGACGGAATCAAGTTTCCTTGCGATAGTTCGACATAACCGTGAGGCGAGAGCGAGCTTTAAAATTAGAGAATGGCAAAACTCGATTTGAGAGCAACACACTCACCTATAGCATTGTTTCGCAAACCTTTCTAAGTCAGAGACACACCATAGCATCTCTCTAACATGAATCAAATCGCAAACTGTAGCTTTTGGTAGTGGGCAGTTGCAATCATGGTGATATAAATCGGCTGCAGAGTCTTCGGGAATGATTCTGGACACATCAAAACCTTCGACCTACATATGTGAGGAATTGAAGGCATCTGTTGATCGAACTTGCTCACCTGGAACCCGTCACTTTTAGCTAGGTGACGGTCAGCATAGTGACCACCGACCACATTTCCTTGCATCCATACCTATTTCATTCGCCCATATTCCATAACCACAGCCGACATCTATGATCTGCAGTGGTTTATCTCCTCTTAGAGGAGCCATGAATAGGCCCTCTTTTAGCTTGAGCCATATCTGATGCATTGAATCTACTCCGTTCGAATATTAGATGACGATTCAATCATAGAGAAATGAACACAACCTTGTAGTTCTGCCTCTTCCACATCATCAGCATAAAAATTCAACTGACACTGCTCAGTCTCTTCCAAGAAAGACGAGTACGATCGACCGTTTTTCCTTAAGACCCAGAAAGCTCCTTCACGTGAAGGGCTTGACTCTTTTTCTAGATGCAGTTGTTCGTCTGTAATACGGTACATGCCTCTCCATTCTTGGACTGTGAGTTTGCCGACTGAGCATGCCATGATTTTGAAGTTGTAATGAGTTAAATATGAGCTTGGGCCCGGTGTGCAGTGGAAATGGACTAAGTATTTGTTATAAGTCAGAACCAGCATTTACAGCGTTACATCAACTCTGTACCAGACTTGGTACTGTAAACCTTTGGACCACTGGCGTGTTGAGGGGAAGGATACCGAAGTTTCAGACCAGAGTTTCCACTTCAACCCTCAGAGTTCTAAGGCTATATCTGACGACGCCACGTAACTACGGAGGCATTACAATTAATGGGCATAGTGAAATTAGGCGCTAGTCAGAAATGAGATACCCTTATCATATGCTAAATCCAGGAATGATCGACCCAATCACCTTCCTCTGTTGACTGCTGGCTTTTTGCACAGGCAATCTCGACGCTCTCGGATCTTGGAATGATAGTAAATACCCACTCTACTTCTCCTAACCAAAATTAGATAGAGGCTCAGCTCCAGACCTAACTTTTCATAACTAATTTAATCCTTGGCCATAGGAGAAGCCTTTTAGCGTGATGTCAACAAAATCGATTCCTCGTAAACCAATAATTTGCTTGTGATAGGATTATATACGTGTAATACCTACTACACTTGGTCGGCACTATCCAGCAATCCTTGGAGCTCTGAATCAATATTGAATCGATGACTGGCGATGCATGCAAGACTAGGATTCTAGACGCTGAGAGTGATATTATTGGGTAGGTTTATGTAAATGGACATATAGAACTGGAAGCTTGCTTAATCTACCTTATTGAATCCATACTCAATTCTCTCGTCGTGTTCCTGTATTTCCCTTTCATGGTTCTGTTTCAAAAGTCATTTTCTCGTACCAGCAGTTGTATCGCACCGGCCAGAACCGCGAGCACGGGGCTTAATATGGCTGCTGAGCCATCATTTTCTTGTGCCAGTCGTTGTATTGCGTTGTTCTGAGCCACGAGTATCTTACACAATGTAGCTGTTGAGCCACTACGCTTGTTAGTAGCTCCATAAGTGGGTATGGCATGCGGCCTACATTGGTTGGAGTGGCATACGCCTTTCCTTGCTGAACTCGATGGCAGGTTTCAGTCGCTTATTAGTCTCTTCATCTGCTGAATCTGTAGGCCGCTTCTGGATTCTGGGCAACCGCGTAGGGTCTTCTGTTGACGTCAGTGGGATTTCATAAAGGGGAGAAGCAAGTGGTACCGTTATTCTCTTTACTTGATTCATCCTCCTCCATGATCGCGAAATTGTTGTGAGATTCTTGAGTCATAGTGAGAACAGATTTTAAAGGTGCAATTTTCCTCTATCATCAATGATGTAGCTTTTTTTAAATATGGTCGCTGCCCCAACTTGACTATCCTGTAGCCCCAAATTCAAATCGGCTAGATGAGTTGATGGTCTCAAATATCGGAAAATCTAGTGGAGCTGATAGTATTAGCGTTCTCACCAATAGATGAAGACAATGAAGCGCCTAGGGGGCATTCTCAGCGATACTAAATACGCCACTTAGAATGATTGACCAACGATTGCTATCATAATAATACGTAAAGGAGGTGATCAGAACAGAGCCCAAAGTTCGAGGGGGTAGGACAACGGATTTCATATGTAGCCATTCATAGATGGTGGAAAGCAAGACATCTGTGGATCCTCCAACACAATTGAGCCGCAACAAGGACAGATTGGCTGTCGGTCATAGCCAATTGATGGCCATAAAGGATAATTTGGGAACAACCAGACAGCTTGATCCAGTACAACAAAGGATGGTATGGGGGATGCAGGCAACAACTCAGTCTCCACTGCCGGTTTCGGATCTTTGTCATGCCACATGACTCCTGGTGATTGTTTCTTGCAGTTTTCCGGAACAATATCCCAATCCTGTAGATGGAGAATGTTCCACAATCGGTCGAATTGCTTTCGAGCCTTCTTGGGTTCCAGCTCTTGTAAAAGATTATGGAGCTCCGTAATTGTGACGTTGCATGGTTTCTCCAGAACGATACGAATAAGCAGCTTTTGTATATCTGGGAATTATTAGTCTACGCTACTTTCCTTGTCAGCATCACTTTACCTGAATTTGATAAATTTTTGACATCCTGGGACCACCATTCGTTACTATGCGATGGAGACTTGTTTTTGAGAAATGCGATGTAACTTTCAGTTAAATGGTGACAGTACAGTGGACTTGTGCCAATGAGGTAGTTCATGTAAAACGGGATCTGCTCAGCATTGGGACGCAGACGCCGAAATCGTCGTTCAGCCATCATAATCAACAGCTACAGACGGAGAGAATGCATGTACAATCCCTGCAGGTACTTCCGCAAGCTTTATATCCTTGCATGTTAAGTGGATATTACGTGCCAACCCACGATCCATCCGCTAGCCCATGTGGCGCCAGGCAATCGGTAGCGCGTGATAATTCAGAAGACAGGATCTCTACAATTCAAGGTTACATACGGACTACACGGGCTTTATAGAGTTATCTCCGGTTGAAGCACAGCCCTTACCAGCGACTACATTACCTGCAAGAGCTGAATTCCGAGGGACCCACGTCCTTGAATAGCACTCAACAAAACATATGTCTCTGCGATTCACCCATATTTGAGAACATTGGACCTACAAGACAACAAACCTAGAGACTTGTAATACATGTTTGCAGATACTATGATGCAGGGTTTTTGCGCGCACACCTAGTATATGAAACTTGTGTTCCAGACTTATGGTACCGTATCATCATCTTCCAGTAGTTTGGTCTGTGGCAAGCATAGCTTTCAGAGTCACATTGGACTAATCGGCAGCTAACGATCCTACTGCAGAGGCCGTAAATCTACGTCGTTCGAGGCCCCGGTTACCTCGCTTAGAGACGTCTCTTGTGCAGAAATTTTATCGAAAAGCCTATATTTTCAAACAGGGTTGCAAGTCTCAGCGCCACATCAAGCTGCATACCTCTCTTTTGCGACGCCCTTCGAAATTTCTTTCCGTACCCGAATTTGAGGCTTTGCTCCAGGCACTCGATATAGCCTCCTTGCTTGAGCATGCGGTATACGTGCTTCAAGAGCACATTCCAATTCCGAAAACAGCTAACGAGTGACTCAGCTAAAGACTCGAGGTCTTAAATAGGCTTCTCATATCTTACCAAAAGCAAAGTATGGTCTAGACGACTGTATCTAGCCCCATGTCCCTTCCGATGGCTTGCAACCCATCGACGGTACTGAATCTTTGGAGATGTTAGCGAGAATAGTCAAGGTCAAGTGAAGTATATGAACGATTGCCTAGTATGCCAAAGTACTGGATATAGACAACGAAGTGATCTGCTGTGCTACATCTACATTCCAGAAACAGCATAGATACGCGGACACCCCGTCCCCCCTTAGAACGCATTCAGTCCGTAATCCTGCTTCCTCCTTTCTGTGCCTTCTGACATGATATACTACGATTCGATGCTTTCATGTAGTCTCCAAACTATGTCTTGAATCCGCTCGCTACTTGGTAGCATTATTAGTGAAGAAGCGCTTAGCTAAGACTACAACCGATATCGGATAGGTTTTCACGGGTCTAGGGGTTAGTGCAGAGACCCATCGATCTAATATGAGCGATCGATGACATTTGAATGGACGGCTTCTGCAAATGAGCGTTTTCGCTCTGAATGTATGCGGCGGCGATGGCGCGAAATGCTTGAGGGCTTTGACAATCAATCAGCAAATATACGACTTAACTAGACTGGATATTGAGATACTTGCGTCGGAGAAGGACTTGCCGCAATTTTCATACTCGCACATATAAGGTCTCTCACCAGTATGAGTCCTCAGGTGGGTTTGAAGAGCACTGTTCTGAATGAAGCTCTTGTCGCAAGCGGGCTCTGTGCAACGATATCGGCGGTCTTGCGTGTGGCAACGGTAATGTCTACCCAAATCTTGTTTGCGTCGAAACGACTGGTTAATGCTGGTATAACTATACTATGTCCACTAAAAAACGTTGAACATGGGTTATATCTACCTTTCCACAGTTGTTCCAGCAACATTTATAAAGTAGTTGTTCTGCCACTATATCATTTGGATCGCCGCAATTGGTAGCAGAATCGGGTGATGGATGTGAGGAGGGAGATACAGAATCGATATCAGAAACTGTTCCACGGGTCGAAGCTGAATGCCCCGAAATAGAACATGTCCGAGAAGATTCTGATAAAAGTTTCGGACCTTTGGAAAGATTGTGGATGCGCTGCTGTTGAAAATACTCCAACCCTCGTAATAACGAAATAAATTTCTTCAATGGTTCTATGGGTTTGACTTGGTGCCTAAGCGCCACTATCGCCTTCAGCCCCAGTATCGCCTTCGGGCCATATGACTGGACTTGGCAGTGGAACACTGCTTCCAACTGAGAGACAGCCGATATAATTGAGTGCTCGAAATCGCTTAGTGACCACTGTACCCTCGTTTGGATAATTTCCAGGTCATGCGCGAGCTCTGGTGGCCGATTATTAAAACATGTGATGCTCAGCAGTTGGTGGAGTGCCTTGAAACTCGTTGGAGTCATTTGACATGTGTGAAAAGCGTGAACAAGAAGAATGAGATCCCCTTCAACACCGGCTGTCAAAAGCCATGGCGGGCACAGAGCAGCTAATGCATACAGTGACAGGAGCCACTGCGTTGGTAAAAATGTCTCAGCAGTTTTAAGAGAAATCAAGATATTTCGAACATATATGGTGTTACATGAAGCAATGTGCTGTCGAAATTGGTCAAGATCCGTTGGAATCTGTGGGAGGCATGTAAACCAAGCAGTATGCTTTTCAGTCCTAAATTGATCGTAAGACACGAAACTTTCAAGAAGAGCAAGGATCGCTTACCATTGCAACACTCTATGCACAGCCTCTAGCTGGCGTAGATGCCATGTGCCGCTCATTTCGAAAGTCCTGCCAAGTGACCTTGGAATAGTCTGGTTGGTAGCAACAATATCAGGCATAAGACTGTGAACTATGATGCATAATCTCTCAAACCTCCCCAAAGACAGAGGCCTTGTCGATATTTCAAAATCCATAATATGAAGATTGCCGATCATAGGGTGCCATGGGTTCTCTTCCAATAGTTGCTGCGTCAATATACGCGTTGTCGTCAGCAGTGGCAGAGTAAAATCCAAGCGACTCATGCGGCATTGGAGCATCGACATCTGCGCAACAACGAGGTTCAAAAGGTGTGACTGAGAATTTGGCAACAACAGACGGAGCATACGGAATAAGGTCGCATATGTCTGTCGGTTCAAATTACCGTTATGCGTTGCTTCAAGCCAGAGGGTCAAATCTTGCGGTGTCTCCTGTATATCCTTCAAAGCGGGGGGAAGATAGAATGGACATAGTGCTGCAAGTTCGCACAGCAGCAAAGTATTGTACCCCGGCTTGGTGTAATCAACGACGTGTAGCAGCAGACATTGTCGCGCCTTGGAAGCTGAGGACAACAGGAATTGTTCGTACTGTTCCAGTGATAGGATAGTCCGATCACGGTAAGGTTTCTGACACCTGTAACAGTGTTAGAAACGGCCATCAAAAATAGGAAGATAACGTACTCAATGTATAAATTGTATCCTGCGATGATTGCTTCCATGTTGATCCGGACGGCTGATGTATGGTACTTCCTAGTTTAGTGACGCTGTATTGTAGTAATTCCCGGAGAAGACATACTCTCTCAGAGCGGGGGATGGGCTTCTTAAATGACCAACAGTCTCAACTGCGCCTGCAGGAATCTATTCAGTCTTTTCCGGTAATGGAAATTCTCGGCTTGCATGATACAAAGCCCACTTGGTTCTACTACAGTGCATGACTAGTATTCGCTCGGGCACAGTGTGAGCAGGCAACTGTTATTGAACCTGACACCCCCTAAGTAGCGATAGACTGATTGCCATATGCGCAGCCCAATACTCGCGGTATTCCTGGTCCTAGATGCTAGTGCATTTAAAGTCAAAAATCTCCCAGGTTTTGTTTCACATGTATACTTTATCTCCACGAAAGACAGATACTAGCTAATGTACATATTGATAATACAAATTCCATGTTTTCCCATCTTCTGTGCAGATTTCCACATGGAGATTTGCCCAGACACCCAATATCTGAAACTCGACTGGCATCACGAATTGTGGTCGTTCAAAACCAAGATAGACCATTCGCATCAGTCCTCGTACGCGCTTTCTGAATATAACTCCGATTGAAACTCTGATAGGAGCCAGGCACTGAGCAATAGTGTGGGCACTCGTTCGTACCGGTAGTGCTGTTCCAAGGTGAAAACGGGCTCAAAATACTGGTCAATGTCAGTAAAAATAACCTCTTCGTAGAGGGTGGGGATTTATCTACCTTCCCGCTTATAGTGCGAAAGCCGCGATTCTGCCGTTGTGGATGTTTGCCCACATGAGTCGATGCAGGTCATGCTGTCACAAGTCGAGACCGAGAAACCCCTAGACGGCAGAATCCTACGGAATTTTGACGAAGCTTCCTGGTTCTCTGAAGAATTGCTGATCGTGTATAGATCAAAACGCACAGGCTCACGCTCCAATACCAGGCGAGAGAGTGGTTGCGTCTTTGGCGAAGGTGGTTCCGACGTTGAGATCCGATCCTGATCGTACTCTCGATAGCTGCGCTTCGAGGCCCCTTGCCCTAGCAAAACATCTGAAGACCGATATTGTGAATGCCTCGCTTCTTGTTCTTGACTGGCAGAGTCCAGATTTATCGGTCGAGAAGCATCGTGCGTCGTCGTACTCGTCGATTCCGCGTTCGGTTTGCTTCCCTGTATGGGCTTTTGTGCAGACACCCACCGCCTAAAACTTAGCCAGTATCATGAATGTTGGGTATTCCGGACTTACAGTGTCATATAGTCGTCTTTCTGTAGCTGGTCCATAGTAATGGCAACCTTCATTTTCGAATCATTAGAAGAGCCACCTAACATTCCGTCTGCGAACGCCTGAAGCCTGCGTCTTTCGAGATCTATGTGATCGCCAAATTTAATCTCCTTCACTATCACATTCCTTACTTCGAATCCAGTCTGCCCTAGATAGTGTTTAAGCCGTGGCGCCACATTAAGCGACATACCCCGGTTCCGGGACTCTGTCAGAAGTTCCTCAATGAAGTCAAGATTCCGTTTCTTTCCGGTTTTTCCATCTATGGCTGTCACACTTTGCTCCCACCATTCGACGTAGCCTCCAGGTTGGAGAAGCTCGTATACTCTCCTGAGCAGTGCATCCCAGTCTTGAACACAGCTGACAACACCATCAGCTTACCAATTTGAACTCGAAAATAGTCGCCAGACTCACCCATCCAAATGGCCAATGTGAATCAGATCAAAGTGATTATTCTTGTCAGTCAGATCTCTATGATAGTCACCCAGATGGCATTTCAAATTTGGTGGTACCCATTGCGGAAGAAGGTCGACAGTGACATCGAGTCCAATGACCTTTGCCATTGGATATTTACTGTAGACTTATTAGCTAAAAGTTCAAGTAATGCGTCTTAACTTACTCCGCTATTGCCTCCGCCCATTCCCCTGTTCCGCAGCCTATATCCAAGACTCGATGAGGATTGATGAGTTCGCATAGATGAAGTGCGCTTTGCGATTCTTCCAGCCCAAGTGCGCGTTTTAGTTCTCTCTGATCTCTAGACACTGAAATTAGCAGCTTCGAGGAAGGATCGTACGAGATTGTTCACCTCTCCCATGTCTAAACATTAGCGAACAAATTTATCTCGAGAAGAAGGTTCACCTACCTCCTGGAGACGTTTCTTTTCTCCCGGAACATGCGATAAGCTACTTTGATTAGCTGGTATATTGTGTATAGATTCAATATTCACGTACAAGTACTAAAATCTCATTAGCACATCATGCATATTCCTCATTCGGCAGTCATACCTTAGCATCGGCTTGTATCTGGGCAGCCGTTTCAGGTTCCCAGTCCGCAGTCAACTGTGAACTCTCTGAGGAGTACCCATCGTCGTCATTTGATAACTGCGACATGGCGGTCAATCAGCCCGGGTTGGGGATGATTCTGTTGCGCAAGGCTGCATGGATGCATGCTGGATTACTTATATCTGCCAATGCATAATGCACGCTGTGGGGAACACTGGCCTGCATGCTCCTTGCTAATCACTAGGTTTAGCCTCTCGCGTCATGGATCGTAAAATACGAAGGCTGCTTCGGATGCAAGAAGGGGCTGTTCTAGATCCATTTTCGAATATACAATCTCACCAATCGGATCTTCCACAAGATCTCCTAATCAGCAGGAGTCCCCTCTTTTGGAAAATGCTCCTGAATCAAAATATAATTTACGGTCCCCAAGAGTGGCGCGATTGCCGAGTATTTCTAAGTGGAGTATTCTATCTTGTGTTTCAATTCACTGACAAGATTTCTTGTTCTATTGGCAACGAGAGTTGGTCCATTGGATCCTCGACTGCATCCGTACCAGACAATGAAACATCGCCTTCAGTTCTCAATTTCCGTCCTAACTGTTCAGTTGGCAGTGGAGGTGGAGTCATTCCTTGATTCGTATTCAAATCAAATGCAATTGCACTATTATTTTGCCAAGCACTCCTATACTTGACGAGGCGATGTAACGCAAGAAAGTGTGGTCTCGATTAGCTCTTAATGGATATATTTCTCAAAAACATATCCACTTGTTGCTAGTGCAGCCAATCATATATGCAGTGTTACACGACCCACATAGAAGATGAATCCAAGCGCCCGACCCGCCCGCATTTCACAACTTCATTCTATAACTCACAGGTGACCATGGACAACCGAGATATACAGATCACACACGCGATTAATTTGATTTACAATTGCACCCAGGATGAGATCCATCGTCACGGGGAACAGATGGATCTACTAGTCCGTCGTATTGGCGCTGTCCGTAGCCTACCAGACAGGACAGACCAATCGCAACCGCTCATCGCCGCTCGTGAATTCCTAGGCAAGGTGCAGTCATCATTGGACGCCACATATGATATGCAGGATTGCAACATCGTCGAGTTCCTCATCATCGAAATGCGTAGAAAGACCCTCTCAACGAATGAGAACGCGAGCCTTGCGTTTTGTTCTCTCGGCCGCGGAAGTAACGAAATCGACCGCCAGTCACACGTCCAATGTGCACTTTATCACGCAATTGCTTGCTACGGAACAGATGATCCTCTTGAAAGATCGTCAAACCGCGAAGAGTTCTATTTAGGCAAGATACCCGCATACTGCAAGAAAGTCAATGCGGAGCTCGCTGTAATGAGACGTTGTATTAGAACGGGCTCAAAACTTGAGTACTTGCGACGAGCCGCTGGTGGACCGGGACTACTGACGGTGCTTGCTCCAGTGGTTACGGCTGTGAGTTCGGTTCCGTGGCCGGTACTGCAGGAAGTGCCTACGCTAATGGAAGAGTATCCCCTCATACTGGAGGCGAGTCATGATTTCAAGGGTCGATCGTCAAACTTAAATGCCGCATACAAGTAAGTCTGCTTGATTGGTGGAAGTTCTCGCTGCATTTAACTAACAATACAAACCCCAGCGCGTGTTTATCTTGATTGTTTCCACCAGAACCGGCGCATAAAGGGAGAGACATCATCTTCCTGATCTACCCTTGCAGCTGACATATCCGGAGTGTCTGTGGAGTAAAGTTGACAAACAAACATTAATTCGTTTTCGATCGGCCAGGCAATTTTACTTTGATGTGGAAGGAGTAAGAGGTTGTCGAGCGTGGTGCCATATTTTTTCGGCGATAACTCCTCAGTGCGAATCCGTTCCTGAACTTCCTGCACTGTGGTGCGTGGATGGACCTCATATATCTGAAGGTGCTCGGTTTTGTTATTGACGGATCGGACCAAGACGGCTGCATCATCGTAGCCGGATGGACATATCAGATAGGGCCGTGGTGATCTTTTATGGTCGGGCGCCTGAGGAATGTAGTGGACGAGCTTTATGGGTCCACGCACCCGGTGGCCGAGCAACTCCGTTTCGTCTTCACGAGCCTATGATCTTTTAGTGTCACACTGACTCTGGAAATATTATAACGCTTACCCCATCTTTAAGAAATTTCTCCAGTAATTTGTATACCTTCGACTCCCATTGCGGCTCGACCCACTTGAAACCACCGTAGTCAATCACTTCAGAACCATTTAGTAACCCATGTACCATATTACATAAGTCGTTAGAGGGCGGTTTTCGATACACGAATTTTATTTTCGTGATGGGATCCTCCATGATATCGTCACCTTGTCCATATTGCTCGAGGAAGTCTTCGAAAATGCTGTCGCCGGATTCTTCCATTTTGTGCGGGGTCGATCATGTGATTGGCGTTAGATAATCTAATACCGGTACCGTATTGGACTAACTTAGTTAGCTAGTTAACAGTTAACTTGGTCACTACTTCATGAACAACTTGTATTAACGGGAGAACGCAGTCTTATATACAGAAATCTCAATTAGATATACTAAATGGTGATGGAAGGGAGATCAGGATAGATGAGAATGAACAAAGTTCAGCCAGATTTTCTTGGTCGAAGACTTCCACAGGCCAGCATCTTTATTCGATCGTGCTCACGTACATTGATGACATTTCACTTTTTTAATCTTGATATACTGCCTTGATCAATCGCCTCATTGGTACCTCCAAAAGTCAAAAAACCTAGTAAGCCGCAGAAAACTGCTGGTGTTCGAAAGAGTATACTAGATAGTAGCATAAGCTAGGAGTACAGGTACTTGAGAAATCGGATCGCACAGACAGCAAGCAAAGAATTGGTCGAACAGTCTGGATGGGCCTAGATTTGCATAGGGTTGTTTCCCCCTGGGACCCAATCGCTTTCTCAATCTCAACATTAGAGGCGTGCATATGGACAGATCGTCCTCGAGTCAATGCGTGGACTACCGTGCAGATGCATGAGGGAATTTTTCGCTTTCGGTAGCATGCGGCATTCACTGTGATAGTTATCAGCAGAGATCGATTGGCTGATTGATGTTTACATACATATTTTGCCTCGGATAGGTAGCTTCGCATAGGACAGAGTGGGTTGGGCCATCGAGCTGTCCATTGCAGGTGGACACTGTGATATCGGTCTTGACTTTGATAAACTTCAGTAGGGAGCATGGTTGGGGTGGGAGAATTCGTTTGACCACTGGATTTAAATTTGGGCTGCATCATACACCATGTATGCATGATATACACATTTCTTTTATATCTCGGTCAGGGACTACGATTCGGACGTTTATCCCAGAGCGTCAACTAATGGTCTGGTTGCAGCTAATTTAGTCTCTCTTGATTTAAGCGAGAGATAATTTTGATCGGTCAACGAGAGCTTGATTCGAGAGTATTCGAGGCATACCTGGCAACTAAACAAAGATAGAAAAGTAAAACAAATGGTGGAGTCTGCCTCCTAGAGTAACTTAGGATTCCATTCTTCTAATACCCCAATGACGTTCTCTTTCATCAAGCCAAATTCTATGAACTCCCAAGAGCACATGATATTCCATGTCCTCCATCACGTTATTATCGTCAGGTGGTATGGAAAGAAATTCCAAAATCAATCGTCTCCCCAGTTCGCGTTCGTCCACATTTTTTAGCATTTTCTCAAAAATGTCCAGGAACACCCGCCGAACAAGGATCACCATTTTCTATATTCGAGGTTACTAGTAGTCCTTGAAGTCCTCGTAGAGTACCTACTTGTATCTGTTGTGTCTGAGAATCCGTCTCCATCGTTACCTGGAGTCACGTCTGCGCGTCAGACAAGCTGCGAGGGGTTCTGCTGCGTCGATGGGTGCACACGACAGCTTTCTGAATAGTATTTATAGATGCATGTGATATCAATTGAGATATCTGATTATCAAGGTGATAAACTGGATGTGCGACTAGAAAATTGCAGTTATATCTTGGGTTCACTCAACAGGGGTCTGGGCGTTTGCTAAGTTTGGAATAGGTCCTGCGGTAGGGAAACATTTTCTCACCCCTTGTCTAGACTTAGAGCGCTAGATCAAGTTATGGCTCGGGTAAATTGCTTTTTGTATAGCGCTTGAGATCATGCAGATTAATTGACAGCATCACCAATCAAAGCAATGAGAGAACTCCTATACGCAAGCGCTAGTGATACTAGAATAAATACAACTTTACAGTCCATCGCAAAATCTCGGGTTGAATTTCGTAATGACGTTCTTTCTCCATTTCTCCATCAGCTATATTCAGTAGCTTTAGTCAGAGTTGCCGATGTTCCGGTCTTGAAAACCAGGAAAGCAACATTCTCCATCTTCGATGTCTCCCTGTTTTCTATAGGTCCAGAATATATATCTTTCGATTACTGATATGCTCTAATATCGGAAATAAGAAAGATCAACCTGTTCTGCAGCAAATATCTCCATCTCACTCTGCATGACTTGTTTACCGTTAGCTCTTCCACCGCTATAGCATGTGATAGTCACCTAGCATATCGCGTAATCATGTCACAAATGAATTTTGACTCCTAATATTCTCTTTTCAGTCTCTCATTTTCTCTTTGTAGTCTCCCTGTCTCTATCTCTTGACCTGTCTCACTGGATAATCAATATTAGCGTGGGATCAATGTGACTCTAAGAAAGCTGATAATACCGAAGGGCCGCTCGGACATGGTCTTGATTCCAGAATGCCCTATTTTTGTAATTAGACTGGTATCATACAACACGCGCAGTGGATAACAACTTACTCAGCTTGCTCTACAGCCTGTGTCAGGGAAGGCGCAGTGAGGCTGGACTGAGAGCTCTCGACATCATCACGCCCTTGTAAGTAGCGTATATATTTTAGTAGATTGGTATTCGTCTCAGAAGTATTAAGCGCCGCCTTTGATAGATCCTTAAATCGCTGTTTCCAGAGCTGGCTTTCCTCTCTTTATATCATACCGTCAGTCAATCAGACTTCACACATAGCTGCATCCCGAAATCTTGAACCCACTGAAGCCTTTCTATCTCTGTTCTTTCAACCACTCGCTTAGCGACAAAACCAGATGTTGTGTTGTCATCTGTTGTCTGACCGATATATTCAGTAGGTATCTCTTTGTCGGACTGGGCCATGGTGTTAGATCTGTCGTCATGCGCCGCTACAAGTTCTCACAGCGATTTGAGTCGTACTGACACACACGTACCTAGAATCAATCGTTAAATCAAGGAATGGAAGAAGCTAAATAGGAGATGTTTCCAGCATCTAATATTGACAGTTATGTAAGCTGAGACTAGTAGTACATGGACAATCGGATCACACAGAGAAGCAGAATGCACCAGCAAAGGATTTTCAGAATAATCCAAACAGGCCTAGACTTGTAATGTGTCGTTTGATTCCAGGGCGGGATCGCTTTCTCGGCATCGGAATTAGAGGCGTACATATGGACTGGTTGTTCGGTCCATGCGTTGACAAACGTGCCAATGAATGATAGAATAGATCGCTGTCGAGGGTTCACTGCTAGGATTATCAGCAGATGTTGACCAGACCACTAATTTTACATACGTGTTTCGCATCGGACGGAGTAAGCTGGGCTGCTGGACACAGTGATAGTGGTCTTGACTTGGATATCTTCCATCTTGGATCGCTCAATTTGGATTTGGACTGCATCATCCACCGTCCATGCATGGGCACGGATTTCTTTTATATTTCAGCCGGGTAAACGCTGTGACTACGATTCGGACGTTTATCCCAGAGCGTCAACCACTAGTTTGGTTCCAACTACTATAGTCTCTTCCGATCTAAGCGAAAGCTGGTTCAATCGAGCAACGAAAGTCGGGGTCTCCGCAGTACACCCGGCCGTGTATGAGTGGATTGGTTATCGAAGCCTCTCCATGCCGATATTTGAGTCAAAGGCGTTCTGTCCTAGTTACATCATCTAATCCATTCATTGGGAGGCGGCTTATCCCTGTTAAATGAGTCACTGGCCACCACCCAATCTATCTCTTATCTCCCTTTTCATCTATGTAGTAGAAGACCAAAGGCTCATTCTGTGCGTTGTATACGTGTATTGCCAATCTGCCTCGCCGCTGAAACTTCCATTGCCTTTGGGTCCGTGTTCAAACACCGCATATAAAATGTCCAAGACTCTCTTGATGGCGGGGATTTGTGCGTCCAATTTGATCTTCTTTTCTGTCTTCTGACGTTCCGCATTTAGGCTTAATATAACCAATTCTAGAATCACGAATGAGTTAGCCTTGAGAAAATAGAAATGCAGGGCTATTTACTGAGTCCTTTATCGACATTATCGGGAGAGTCCTGAAGTCTGGAAGAACTTTCTGCTGTTATCGAGTCCGTTTCTCCGAGACTTTTGTCCAACGAGTTGAGGGCGGACTGGAAGCTCTCCAAATCTTGATCTGATAGAGAGCCTGATCGAGCTTGGCATTCACTATCCGTGTGAATTCAACCCATCGTTGACCAACTGGGAATAATACGATGAACACATGTCGGCGTCAGTTGGCGAATCACTGTACTTTTCGAGATGGGAAACGATATGCTGCGTATGGTCTGATGAGATGAGATCGCAAAAGGGATGATATTGGAGTATTGTAAATTTGCCAAAATTGATGGTCTCAAATGTAAATGAACATGGAGACTCGTGGGATACATCGAACATAATATGATTGGAATGGGTCAATGGTAGCTTGATCAAAGAGTACCCGAAGCATAACTGTCAGCTAAGCAAAGACATGAGAAACATAGGCTAGAGCGTACGAGGAGGCGTAAATTGTGGGGCTGTTATCTACCTAGACTGTCCACGCGGTTGCAGTAATCATAATGTCTATCTCGAGATTGTGCGAGTAGCCCATGGAGCATATCACGTACACAAAACCATGCTGGTGCGTCTTATAGTGAAGACTGCACAGCCTAGATCAGAGCGCGCTAACCAAAAATTCAAAGTATGACTTTGCCCAAAGTCATACTTTGAATTTTTGGTTAGCGCGCTCTTTCGGGTGCATTAGCGCGATAATCACTACTCCCCATCGCAATGTCGTTCGTGTCCTGTTCATTTACAACATTTCTGTTTCCGACAAAGCTCCAATATGGCAGGAGTTCTTTCAAATGGTCAAGTTATCGCGTTATTGAAGACATTACCGAAGGATAACTCTTTTGGGATCGTACCAGAAAACGACGATAAGACACGAGCGATTTTAAAAAAGTTGTATACTCCTCTTAAGAAGGTGTTTGCAAGAACCACTTCCACGTCAAATGCCCACCAGATTGAAAGTCTCAAGAAACTGGAGTTATCTCAGCGAAATCGATATCCTGAATACAGAGCACATATCGCGACTTTTTGGGAAAGTGAATCACAGATATTATGCTATCTCGCTAAGGAAGAGGACGTGAGGACTGCAGCTTTCCTGAAGAGTGCGTATCAACTCAATCGAAAAATAGATGAGCAAATTGTCCTACGAAGATTTGTGGCCATTGCGAGCTACAAGCTCTATCAACGAGCTTTTCCGGGACCCCGTATTTACGAGGAAAAAGTCAAGGCAATACTATGTCAGGTTCATATTTTGAACGAATGTGACGAAGGAACCGAGAATGAAGAGCAAAAGGCAATGATAGATGATTACTGTGAGATCATTAGACGTGGGCAAAGAGAGAGAGACTTTTGCATTAGCCTTGCACAGAACACTCATCTGCGTGGAGAGGAGGGTAGCCTGGTTGGAGAAGAAGATAACAAGATATATGGAGCTCTTTTCATTGAAGGCATACCCGATGACATGTAAGCTGTTTTTCCCACTCTTCGTCATATATATACTGAGTCCTTTAGATGGAAAAACGGAGGTCTTGTCAAAACCGATTACAAAAGGTCCATTGAAAAACTCTCCAGATTATGGAACAGCGCAGACAAAGCTTTGACAACAGATGCGGCCAAGACGGCTAAGATCTTACTAGACTCCCATGCTAAGTCCGTTGTCTGGCTCAGTGAGACAAACTCAAGAAAGCGACCTAGGAGTGGCGACGAAGAAGCCCACCAAGGAAAAAAACGCTGTCCGGAGACGGCTCCAACATCGGAATCTAGGTCTGATGTTGTAGAAGAACAAATACCATACGAGCAATCAGTGGGCAACTTTAGGGATGCAAACTCAATCGAGTCGGAAATTGCGCAATTCCCACCACCTCGCAATGGGTCATCGCCTGTGCGGGCTGCTTCGCCTCTTTTTGCCATTCGCAACCAACAGTCAGTTGTGCAAAATCGCAACTGGGACAGCATCCCACCGGAAAACCATGCATACCAACGAGCGCCGGCCGATATTTCACAATTAGACAGCGCAGAAAGGGTGGCTTGGTCTGCAACTCTCCCGCACACAAGTGGCCCCCAGGATATCTGCGAACATGTTCAAAACAACCCTCAAACATCGAATATGCCGCTCGTGCCACATCAAGCTGGCCAACCTGCAGACCGGTCTACGATTCCTACAGCACAAGTCCTACAATATAACCACGGGTCCAATGTCCCTGGACCAACTGGCCAGACAGGACGTCAGCAATCAGTCACTCAAACCCCCCTGCCCGTCAATTACGACTCTTCAGCCTTGATCGCCAATCCTCAACCCCATCACCCGGAATCCTCAGGCGATTTCCTGGATCATTCGTCTATGCGCTCGTTGGTTGAACGCGATGGGCAATTTTCCGGAGTATCATCAATGACTTCCGATCTTGGCAGATTTATCCCAGCAACCGCCCTTCAGAGCCAGACATTTCCATCCACGGGTACAAGTAATGTGCCCGACCAGCGACCACCGCGTGATACATTGTCAGAATGGAATTCCCAACCATTCGATTTGGACTATTCTTCGATATCAGGTATGAACGATGTACCTAATCACCTTCCGCCACGTGCCACCCTGTCACAGTGGAGTTCCCAACCCCTTGGTTTCGAATGTTCTTCAATATCGGGTACGAGCGATATACCTAACCAACTACCGTCGCGCGATACACTGGCACAATGGAATTCCCAACCCTTCGTTTTGGACTATTCTTCGATATCAGGTATGAACGATATACATAGTCACCTCCCACCACGTGATACATTGTCGCAATGGACTTCCCAACCCCTTGACCTTGAAGGCTTAGTCACGAGTAACATGCACAGCCATCTCACTTCATCAGTTGCAAGTAATCCTCATGATTCGGCATTTATATGAGATAATATCGATTTTCCTGCAAAGTCAAAGGATTTAAGAAACTTTCAGGTGAATTCATTGATTTCCAAGCCACATTCCAAAGACTCTTATCGAATATAATTACAGGGTGTATCATATAGCTTCCAAAATCCGCCAATCTTATTGCCTTTCCAGTGGATTCAAGACAACTAAAATGACATCTACTGGCCCCACCACCGCAGGTTCAGAGTCCGTATATGTATATTGTCCAGGGGATATAGTGAAGTTGGGCCCTTTCTCAGGCATGATAGTCGACACATGAAGTGGTATCATCAGAATGCTTTTTGCCTCGTCCGAAATTACTGCCCCTTGCTTAAAATGTTCGACACGGACAACAGAAACCTGAAAATGTTAGATGAGAATTTCTGTTGAGAAGAATGAAGGGCCAGCTCACGTCATAACCACGCTTTTTCACAGCTTCTTTCAAAGCCTTTATGGCTAGATCTAGTTCATTCCCTCCATATCGTAGCCCCCATCTACATGGTGTGGTAATGATGGATTTGTCAGATAGCGCTTTTTTGATGGAGTTCGTGGCAGTTATCGCATCCTCCCAGAGGGGAAGGACCTTTCCGGGTTCGAGAGTTTGGGGCGGGGCACTCATGAACGGGCAATGTGAATAGAAGAGAAATATTAATAGGTCGAAGAAATAATTGAGAAGGTATGGAATTCGATTAATTGTTAGAGAGACGTTCCTTTTTTCTACTGTCCTATGGAAGAGTATTGTCATGATCGTGCAAAATCTTTCTGCCCGACTGAGGGGTGAGGCGGGGCAGTGGCATCACATGACATCAGTTAGTTGATGGAAATACGCTAAACCGTATTGGAATCTGCGCATGCCTCGGGATCCGGAGGGAATCTTTTGTTATTCTGCACCTGGCAGTCGCACCTGATTGGTTCATCTCTAAATAGCTACAAGAACAAGGACATTGAATAAAAGTGGAATGGTCTCAACACAGACCTGCAGATACGAACACCTACACCTGCCCTCCTTGTTCTCCTCCAGGGGACTTTGGCATCCTGGGACGCTAAATCTGAGCTATGTTGCTGGAGCTGGGTTTGTGACAAGATTACTTTACCGCTATCCCGAATATGGTGAGCGCAGCGCATATATCCACTCGTATGCCCTCATTGGATAGCTGGCTTCCTTGTTATAAGGATTTGCCAAGCTTCCCCTTTACTAAACTAGCGCGCACAGGACTGCGCTGCATTATGTATGGCACACCTATGCCAGTTACTTTCATTCTATTAGACACACTTGAATACAATACAATACACGAATCCACTCAACTTCTCAATAATCTAAAAATCATATATTTACTATTTACACGTAGTCGTACGTGGAGTTTTAATAAGGCGGTGAGGGCTGTTCCCGGAGTGGGGCCTCACCGCCTAAAAACGTACTAACAAAGTTACCGGGCCCAACTATAGTAAGATTGAGAACCTCTAGTCGACGGTCTTATTTGGCAGGGTGCAAGGCCATTATCCGCGGAAACGGCCGACTCATATCCTCCGGACGCTACATTGCCTCGTAGGAGGAGCGACTGATGTAACTCATCGGTCGACGCTTCGTAAAGTGCATTCAGGCGTCGTCTACGGCATCAGAAAGGACGAATTCTTTGATGAAAATCACCTGGGAAGGAAACTGCCCAAACACAGACGTGGGGGCATTATCCCCACTGTGATCGTCAGCTGTGTAAATTCCGATGAACTTTTCATCAATCAATATTCCACTGAGAGTGGATGGAACACAATAGTTCATCTAGTATAACCAAACCGTGTATGTTGAAAAGCAATGGTGGATTTTGATTTTTTCAGGGCCATAGGCTGTAGCCAGTTTACGACATAATAGTTTAACATTTTCGGCGAGGAAAGAGGTAGTGGTCGGATAAAACACTGCATTATCTTCCACGACCTTATCTACCCCCAACTGGTAGACTTCTGTATTGAACGCACAAAGTGATCGTCATGTCCACCTGAAGAGTATACAATCCATGGAGCCCGCGAGAAGAAGAGCGGCCGCTGCCTTGGATAGAGAAGAACCGCCACCTGTCGTGGCAGGAACGGGAACTCCGATATCGAGTGTATCAGGAACGGACAGCAAGCTCGCTGCGGTCAAAGTATCAGGAACTACGAAGGAGGCAAAGACTCCGGTCTCGCCCCCGTCGAAATATTTTCCCACGGCGTCGTCGAGCTTATCTAGTACAACGCCGGGAAGAGGACGACAACACCACCACGAATCGTATCGCCCAAAGCCTTCCATGCTGTTGGTCAGCATCATCACGGACATCATCACCTGCAACGTCGTTTACGTCACCGTCATCTACCTTCCGATCATCTCCCAGGCGCGTCTCCTACCAGGCGAGCCGCTTGACAAGATCCATATCTCCAGTTTTCTCAGACAGTAGCCACACCTGCCCATTACTGCCACGGTTACGAAATTATACACACAGTACCGCGCTTTTTACCCAACGCATTCCCAATGGGTTTCTCAGTGCCGAGCCTCATTCCAGAGGTGTCGGAGCGAAAAGACGAGAGTAGTTTGGACATGCATCACTGCCATCAGGGGTCAACAGCCACCATTCGATCGCTTTCCCAACACAGAAGGGATTGTACAGTACTAGAGCCCGCAGGGGGGCAGCGATTGGACCGAGAGCATTACTGTGGAAACAAATGATCGCATGCTCCAGAATGTGAATAGTTTGCATAGATATACATTAAGGAGGCATCAAAACACAGTTCCACAGTGCTAGGTGTGAACATCAACTTATTTGCACCTGATCGCTGATATTCACAACAATGGCCGAAAGTGAAGGTCTAGCTTCCTGAATATCGACTTGACTCTTTCTGCATTTCAATCCCGCGCCGAGACGGTCAATGTATTTAGTTCTTTTCCGAAGCATTTTGCTAATATCGTTGAGGGGATGGAGGCTTTGATTGTCGTTCGTGTTCCTGTCAGCAAGCTAGCGAACACCTCAGCGGGGGCATCAACCCTGCGCATTGTCGTCTCCTTAAAAGATGTGGACATGTCTGTAAATAGTTCGAGCTGCAGGTTATGAAATGCTACCAGGATCTAGAAGCGACTGGAAGGACTTCGTGAGGAAGCTAGGTTAAGGTACATGCATGGCAACATCAACGGAAGGTAAGTTCTTGCTAGGTATAAATCGGCCATCAGCACTGCGCTGACAGACGTGAAACGGCTGAATACTGACCATTCCAATCAGAACACGTGCATTGTTGAGTGATGTTGTAGTTGAGTTCATCTATTTATCGAAATGGTATTACATATTGACGCTGTACGATCATGAGCCTCACATTTCTGAGTATAAGGAACGCTTATACTGTACCTTTGCGAATTCCCTACGATCGACCTGGCCACTGGACGCGAGTAATCATGGAACCTAGTGATATAAGCCCGCTGCTCAACTCACTCGACGACTCGTGCTACCAATAATTGCTACTTGCCATGCTCTCTCGCCCAGACCTATCGTACCTCATGTGTCGCCGAATCCTTCTCGATGCTTTACTGTAACACACTTTTCTCGAGCATCCATCCTCAACTAGCCGAACTCCTTTTAGAGTCGATCGTGCGGTATAGGATGGATATGAGACACTGCAAAACGAGTGCCAGTGTTTCCTTGGCCTGGCATCGCTGCCCATCGCCTCCTTTACAAAATATACGAGCACATAATGGTTCTATCCATACGCCTGGTTTCTCCACTACACCCGACAATTGCACTCCCCCGACACCAGGCGGCGACTCCGGTAACCGCTGCTCGGCAGTGAACCGCTCGTTTGGATCGGGAATTCATCGCCCGTGCATCAACGCCTTCAAGCCCTCTGCCACGAGGCTCCTTTTCGACAGCGGAGCCTGACTGTACTCAACAGCGTT
>JAKLNL010000098.1:0-30002 GCA_022814505.1 Talaromyces liani
GCTTGTTTTAACAAAGCAGCTTTGGCTACCATCTGCCACGGGGAGACGTCATCTTTAGTGGCATAGTTGGTAATGTAATAGAGAAGGGCTAAAGATTTTGATATAGTAGGTATCCAGGAGATATCATGGTTTGATCGGATGCAGCTGGCGATTGACGGATTCCATGGAGTAACCCAGGCATGATTGCGAAGAAGGTGAATTATGCCATGCTCATCCACTTTTGATGCATTGACCAGGTCGCGAGGCATGCCAAAACGACAGCTATCTCTATTAGACCCTTGTTGGTTGTATTTAAAGCAAGTGGCAGAATGGCGCTTCGAGTGAAGTTGTTTGATTTGAGCAACGCGGTTGCCATCGTCGAAGATTTTCTGAAGGAACTCAGTGTCTGTCTCTGGGCCATTAGATGAAGGGGATGCGCTTAAGATGACCGTTTCAGGATTATCCGGGTCGGCCTCGTATAAACTCTGTACTATGATATTTTCTAAGTATGAGAGCATGCGTCTTGCAAAATTGTCATCTGTCCGTATTCTGTCACGCAGATGCATAAAGTCAAGATTTCCTCGCACCCAGATTAAAGCATGCAGATGGAGCATACCACGACCGTTGGTCTCGACCACTCCAAAGTAGTTAGAAACGTCACCAAGAATACCAAATTCATTGGGTTTGCTTCCGAGAAGACCATCAAGTACCGCTGTGCAGGTATAATGAAAGAATCGCGCAACAGCCACAGGATCCGATACCGCGACAGTGCGACGGACCGTTGCAGCCGCGTTGGGAAAGGCACTGCTGGAGTACTGGGCCCCGGCGAGAATCAGAACCAGCGGGTTTTGAAGATCGGAAGGGTTAATTGTTAGCCAGAATGCAGGCATTCCATCGCGAACAATCAGTCCCCGAATCTCGGCACGCAATTGCAGCTTCTGGAAGTACGATCCTGGGACTTGAATACCAATAGCAGTTATGTTTTTTAGTAAGCGGCGAACAAGGGGGTCTTGGGTGGCATGGCTAGTAACAAGTTCTTTGGCGGCATTTTGTAGGCGGATAGTGTTCAAAGAGTTGAGGTCCTGCGTGACAGAGACCCATTGAGAACGTCTGATGAGGAGGCTGTTACTTAGACTTGAGTTCCGCAGCTGGATCACATCGTACAGTAAGTACATGAATGTGTTATGACGAGCAAACCTAGTTACATCAATTTATCCGTCGTACAAGGGATCAAGAGACGTTTACCTTCGGCTATGATGGTGTAATGCCCAATCAGCAAATGCAACAAGCGACACATGTATAGTGCGCTGGTCTAAGTGACCTCCAATGCCAGTCGGGAAAAGTGCAGGGAAAGCGGAGGTGAAATATCGAGGATCCCGCCAGTGATTGAGAAGGGTTGCTGGTCCGTGGATGCTGTATCTAATTGCGGGTGTATGCTGAGAGGCAGACGGGGACTCTACGTTTTGCGTGACGACAGGGGAGTTATGGTGAGCATCGACAAGATTATAGACGGCATTCAGCAGACGTAGATCAGGATTATGGCGCTCCCCATTGATATCCGTTGTGATAGAACCAGTCAACAGAGGACTATTCTCACTTGACGGAATATCCTCTGCTGCTTGCCAATCATTTTCATAGTTGTCATCTTGCAAATCGACGGTGTAGCCAGCCCGTTCATGATGATCAGCTTCACTTACGCAGATGATTTGCTGCTGTAAGTCTGAAGGGATAAATTCATCGGGCCAGTCGTTGATTGTAGAGTGATCAATGGTCACATCACGGTATAATGGATTATGCTGCACAAGATACTGGAGAGCGGAGAACACCTTCTGTTTGCGAATAGACAAGAATGGCATAAGTTGTGAATCAGTGGGGGCTCGGTCTCCCAACCAGAGGACTTTGATTAGCTCCGTAAAACGTAGTTCACGGCTTGGGAGGAGGCGGAGAAGCGGCCCAGGATCCTGGGGAATAAGTATAAAATGGCCGCGCAATGCATGGTAGCTGACAGGGGTTGATCGACCGCCTGGTCGTAGTTTTAGAACTACTCCAACAGGATGAGACTTAGCAATTAGACACTCTTCGGTCCAAGTAAGATCATGAAGGACGGCGGGATAATGCTGGCATAGTGTTACATTAATTTGATTCAGAGCGGCGAATTTGGGAACAGTGTGACGGAGAAGGGAACTGTGGCATTGAGAGCAAAGACTCCAGCCGTTATTAGTCCGCCCACAAACATCAAGGTGTCCTTGTAGAGGCTGCAATAAAGCGTCGCCGTCAAGAAGGCGATAGATGTCCTTTAATAGTACCAGTCTGCCACAAGAGGCACAAGTTCCCTCCTGTGTCGGAATAGACATACAGCGCTCATAGCGAGCAACGGATAGCCGTACGTGGGAAGGAGAAATATGAGGGGGGAATTGACTGGAAGCTTGCAGTCGGGATCCAAACTCTTGCTCTAGGATGTTGACAGCCCGGCGGATAACAAAACGCAGGCAGTCGTCACTCGGTACACTTCTCGTAGACGGTTCTGAAAAATGATCATTTGCTTGAACCGCTTGTCTGCGAGCATATACTCGTTGGAAAGAGTTCACAGATGGATTAAAAGAGCTCGCAGCCGACTGAGAAAAATCCGTCGCAGGCTGCGGGGGGTTGGCTCTTCGAGACCTGCATCGGAAACAACGCTTTACACCTCGACGAGCTGCAAAATCATCACCACATTCCAAACAGCGTTGTATATCTCGAGATGGTTGACGTTGGTTAGTATCCAGTCGCGACGCTTGACGGCACACCTCGCAACGGATATAAACAGTGTTTGCGCGTATCAGGATGCCACAGTTTGTACACGCGCGAGTCTCAACAGGCACCGAGGAGCGCGCTAATCGACAGGCCGAGCATCGAGCTGGTCGAGCACTCGCCGACATACCTATCGGACGGTTGCAATCCTTACACGACCGCGGCCGTAGCATAGCGGACTACGCATAACGCACCATGAACTGTGGGTTAGCAGTCGGCATAAGAAGTTTAGAATCACCATTTTGAAAAGAGGGGTCCCATGGTAATTAAGCAGAAGGTGCCACGAGTAAACACAGCACATCAGAAATAACATGTCAGAAAATGAAGCAGTAACTGCAGTCCTGATGCATGAGACGCTTCTTTAGAGGCTACAATTCATAGGCTGATAGGCAGCTGCTAAGCATATTGAAAAGGACGTCGCAATAAGAATAGTGCAGTAGCAGGCTCAAAGCAGTCAATCAGGGGACAGAAACGTGCAGTAGAGATGCGGAGCCCGCATACAAAACGATATGCCAAGCGCCCGCTAGGATCAATATAGTAATTGCGACCCAGCGTAACAACCGCAGCGTGCTCTGGCGGACGCGCGCAGGGCCGGGTTGACTATTCCCTTTCTCTCCCTTCGGTCGTTTCAGGGCACTTTCAACCTGGTGTATTGCGCATTCGCAGGTTTGATACGCCTGTAAATTACATGTATCGCAGCCTAGACTTGGGTACCTTGTCATTTCCGTCCCTTCATTTTTTTTTTCCTTCTATGTAGTATACCAGTTACAGTACTAGACCCTTCCAGGACCACCCACATACATATAACTTCCACTGACAGTGTTGCTTTTGAAATTTGTGTCAACGTCGTACTTGGTATCGTCGCTGGTGTATTTGTGACCATCAAAATCAACGAGGTCATTTGGAGCTCGGGCAAATGGCTGTAACACGATATTTTTAATATATGCCGCATATTTATACCCTTCGCGAGGAAATCTTCCACTTCCCATGTCAGTCTTAGTCCCAGCCCGGTTCGTCTCAGTCCATTCGGAGTCCCAAACTTCACCATAAGCATAACTCAAATCCGCATGATCTGAGAGGGTCTTGGGAGGCACGCGGCCGCGCCGAAAGAGCTCTGCTGGATAGTAGCCAATCCAACGCTCATTGACCAAGAGCCACCAGTTATCATCATGTAATCTCCAGAGCAGCTGAATATAGAATTGATCCCCGCCGATAGAAGACGTTTTTTGAAAAGCAGTGCCAGGGTAGATTGTGGTGTCAATTTGTTTCCAGCCACTCACGAACCGATTCCACCCTTGTTTGTCGTCGTAATCATCAAGGTCCGTCCTATTGCCACATGTCGTGAACCAGGTGAAAAGCCGAGCAGATTCTCCCAAGTAACTCGGAAATGTGACCACTCCAGCTTCAACAGACTGGTTTCCACGTTCACTGGGTATATTTGAATCGGAAGCTCCTTCAATCCTTGCCACAATGAGCTCAAGGAGAGAGTAATCGTCCCGCTGCTCTATTTTCGGCACAAACACGTTTATGTCTGCCCCGGCGCCATAATGAGTAAGCTGCTGAGATGCTCCAGCCATTCGAGGTATTCCTCGTGTAAATGTTGGAATGGCCCGCGCTGAATTGTTAAACGATGGGCTTGGCTTGTACCGCAGTTTTGCAAGGATTTCTTCGGTTTCTGACGTTTCTCTCAAAATGGGAACAGTACCAGGAGGTCCACACTCGATCCCCTCCATCTCTAGCTCAGGCACCGCAGGCAAACTTGTCATTAATTCACTTTCGGCTTGATTCACCGACTTCGGTTCTGGCTTCGGCGGCGCAGCGGCAATTTCGCCCTGAGAATCAACCGGAATCCAATCAATGACACGACCATCCGGCAAGTTGGTAGTCGCAATACTCCCCTGCGCCGCCCGACAGTTGCATTTCGTGTTTCCCATGACGATTGCTTCACGATGTCTTAACTGCCTTATAACGGAGAATCTTCGTATTTGACAATTAAGTGTTAGATGACTTCGATACAACTGACTACCAACAGATGATAGAGGGGCTAATTTATACGTTCGCAATCGTCCTGCTGATCTAGAAGCGCATCTGACGCAATGATGCGGGAATGGAGGCGGGTTCGGGCGTGACCCTCACTGATATAGGCGATGATGACCATATTTCGTAAGGCTCTCTTCCCCACAACGTCATAAGTGAACCATATATTATGCCGAAGTTGACGCAAAATGCGTTTCACTTCATGAGTGGCATTGTGTCTGTCCCCTGGGCTCGGCGAGTCAACTGAACATCCAACATATGAGCATGCAATGTCTGTCAATCACAATGACATCAGTTCCCAACCAATGTACATGATCTCAATACTAACTCAATGACCAAATGGCTAAGCAGACCAAGGAATGCCCAAAAGCAATGATCAAAGAATCAAACACACCTTACCTCATAAAAGGACGGCAAATGTAATTATAGCATCACTTCCATAAAGTCCAATGGGCTAAAATGAACCATAGATTAGACATTTAAAGCACACGGGTCGGATAAACTTTGATTAAGCCCAATTTGTTACTTGTTGGTCCCTAGTGGGAACAACAAAGTGTTTGCGACTAACTTAATGCGAACAATATTACATCATCGCAACCGCTCTAAACAAATGGCAGCTAAGCATGGTCTCGAGGAGCCTAGACTGAAGTCTAATTTAAGTTGAATTTAAAATTTAGACGGGAGCTGTAAGTCATAGCCGCAGAATGATACGTGGTTCTAGCGAACCTAATATTAGTGATGCGTTAGTTTCGGAGCCACATCATTGCATGGGGCCGCAGCTGACAGGCTGAAAAGAATGACTAGCAGCTGCATGAATAGTCTATTCCGCCACAACCAGTGCTCCAAAGCACTAGCTGTTCAGCGTATGATAAAAAAAACCTGTTCCAAAGGTCAACGGTCCTGTATCTTGTGATAGCAACAGAATACGAGATAAGTCCCAACGACAGATTGCCAGGTTACCCAGACGGACACGTGTCCAGACAGAGTCGGATATTCCAGAACTGTATTTTATCACCATACATGTATTGTAAATAAAAGTTGGTATCAAGAGGTACAGTATTATTTCCGCATTAACATTATTCCTACACTATTCTATATTTATAATAGCGTCTTCTTGGCAGTGTTTCAGAAGAAAGAGAAGAGAGTGTTAGTTGTTACTCTGAGGGTGCAAACTACTGTATCGGCCATACTCTTTTTCCCATGTGCATGATCATCAATATTGTGGAGTCAATGACGACCGCTCCTCTAAACCCACCAGTTTCAATTCAACGAAGAGAAACACAGGAGGATCATCGTTGTCAAGCCTCGATATAGGTGGCAAGTTTGTCATAAAGTCTTGGTCAGCCATGAGGCAGTTCGAGACGTTGACTCCCAAGCACGTGCACTTGCAGCGAAGGAAAGGATAGAGATGAGAGCAAGTCTCGACATTCGATTTCTAGTCGCTCAGTTTAGAATATTTGATGATACAAGAGGCACGCCATGTAAGGTATGGGGCGCTTGCGAGCACAGCGCTTTGCAGAGACGCCTAGTATCAATCAGTTCACATTATCACTAAACAAATACACAGATCGATAAGTAGGGCTACTCCCACGTTGTACCCTTTGAAAAGGGGCGATAGTTTTCGGACGGTCACCTTGCATTTCGCAGGGATCTCATCTACCATAAATGATGATATTAGATGACTGACAGGAAGAAAGCTTCAGAGTCCTGAGCAGTCGAGAAGAATAGAGTTGCCTGGGAAAGGAGCAAGAATATTTCATCCAGGATAGATTAACCCCAAGAAGAGAAAATTAAGATTTTAGTGCTACTGGAAAATGGAATAAAGACAACTGTTTTCATTCGAGGCTGTGGACATCATAATCTCGCCAGATGATGCGTATGGGACTGGTCTTGAGGAGAATGTGGAAGAAGCATTGAGATGGAAAACCCATGAATCTACATGATATTACGACGAATTTTGTGAGGAGAGTTGGGTGGGCAAAACTTTTCTCGAGCTACTTGATGGACTGTGCCACGTGATGAGTGTGGGAAAACCTGACAAACCAGAAAGTGACCCATATTTACCATTATAATACCACCCCTAGAACGGGGCCTCGTTTTTAGTCTAGTGGTCTATTTTCTGGTCTTATTTTCACAAAACCCCGATCAACCTGTTGTCGAGATGGTCGCATGAAGCCAGTCGAAAAATGATAAATTCAAGTATAGTCAAGCCAGGTTTCCTCTGCTTTAGGCATTTAAAATGTACTAATTAGATTTTACAATATTCATGAACTAAAGTATAGTATCTGATACGTAAATACACAGCATACGTTTATGTGGGTGCAGCAGAATGGGATGATTTGTACCTTATCTTCAATCTGTCGAATAAAATCGGAGGGATATTGCACCATGGTGGCAGTCAAAACACTCGAATTTATCTTGGCTGAATAGACCGAGCAGCGTGGTGTCGATTCGAGCGGTGAACAAATGGTCAATAACTAGTGGAAAGAGTGGTGAAAAGAGAGGAACGGTGAAGAAACACGTCATCAAAATCGTGATGGAACGAATGTGAAAAGACTTCCAAGAAAAACAAACCCACAATCAGATGGAACGAGGCACAGGTATCTCTTCTTGGTGGCCTTGCTAGGCTGCAAGATCACTCATTATGAAAAATTGCGCCATAATGAACTGGCTTTACTCTGGAAGGATTCATGCGGAAAGCAAACGGTCTCGTCCACACCCTTCTCAGGCCAAGCTGAGTCTATAAATCGAGCACCTACAGCCTATGACTGCCCATACAGATGGCCACGTCAAGATGAAACTATTTCCAATCATTCTTATTCTCCTTGGCGATTCACTTGCTTTCAACCTTGGGCCTTGTCCCTTGTTAGGTCCTCTTAACGCGTGTTTGCCACATCGGAAGTCTTCCTCCATCTCTACTACATTTTCCACGGCGTCCTCAACTACCTCTACTTCGACAGGAGCTCCAAGCACTACCAGCATGCCATCGAGTAGTTCCACCTTGTCTCGATTTTCTCTAATTAGCGAAAGTCATGGCCGCCAACATCCACCTGTCACTCCACGTTCCAGCTTGTCCACGCATGTGGTTGTCATCACCAGCACTACCACTGTTTGGGAGACAGCTTAGACGACCACCGATTGTACAGTTCATGCGTTCCTCGCCTGCATTGTGCTTCCCGTTATTTGCATGACTGGCGCTGCGATTTTCAAGATGAAGAAGCGGATAGCACCTCTCTTGGGCATGATTACCAGTGCATCACGCCCGTGAATATTTGGATAAAACCGATTCTCTGCAGAGGCCAGGACAATTGCAGAAGAATTTCCGCGGCTCAAACAGTGCTGCGTGAGACTCGGGTTGGGATTTACGTTCCGAGATGAACAACCATCGTCGATTTGGACACTTCACGAAGTAACCTCTTAAGGATCCAGTCCCTGGTTCTCTTTCTCCCCAACATTTTTGCAACTTTGGCTCTGTTTGTTTAATTCATGACGAACTCTCTTCTTAAATCTCAAGTATATCCTACACATTTCAGTTTCCGATGTCTAAGATGTCCCCAGCGTTGAAATCCAGACCTTGTGATGGACTGATCTCTAACGATATTTGTTTGGATCACGAATCACATACCAAAAGACTGTCCTTTCCAATACGATGTCTGGCATCATCCTCGCTTCTGGTGATTCGTACAGAACCTTGACCGGATGGGTCACAATTCCCACATTCAAACGGTACAGGTGACAGGAATGGTGGGCCCCACTCGAGTGACACGATGTTTAAAAGACAAAGTCTGGTTGACACTTCGATCAGGTATCATGGTTTTGTCCGACCGGGACAGGTTCATTGATATATGAAGCCTCGTGTTATGACTGAAATGCGAGTTGTTTGCAAGAGAGTCCATAGAACCAGATAGAAACCATGCTATTCACAAAAGCCTCATCCGGTACTCATCCCTGGCTAAACAATATCTTCTGGATAGCTCTGCTGTAGCCGGTTTTTGTCTTAATTGCACTGACACTTTCGGTGCTCTTATACCCTGAATTTGCCGAATCCGGTGTCTCCATCTTCCACGTATGTAGTTCTCTCAGTTCGAGTCAATTGTCGCTAATGAACGAAGTTCGATTTCTCAGGTCTCCTCGCTACCCAGCGTCATTATGAGCGAGAGCTGGAGTTACTCTCTATCCCGGAGGCTTCATCCGGTGACGTTCCGCCGATAATCGTCGCCACGGTGGAAGGTGCTACGTCTGATATTCTTGCATACTTCGTGTTCTATCACAGTTTACCAGATCCTTCAGCTTCCCGTGGAGACTAGCCTTGTTTGAGACTTTTATGAAATGGGAAGGAGCTGGCTGTCACTCCTGCTATCAACAGCAACGCAATGTGAATGACGGCGATGCCAGCAAAGCAAATCAGACTAAAGAGTTCAAGAGGCTGGGGTTTCATGCAACCCCCGGTACATCAGTATTCCAAACTAAGAGAGTCCAGTGGAACTGCAACATCGAGACGAAGGAGCTGGTATTGTTTCAATAGTGTGGCGAGTTCGCACGCAAGTTTAATCGCGGAGAATCTACGTTTCTCAGAGTCGTACACCATCCAACAATTAAGCTGGAATCAATAAGTCAAACGTATGAATGGAAGATGGTGTTAGTGCTGATGAAGGAAATACATGCCTTGGTAATCTTCATCAGCAATCACAGGCATCGTTGAGTTCGTGGGACAATCACTGATTGAAGTCCAATTAATCGTTCGTCATCTTCAACCATCTTAGAGAAGAAGTCTGGGGGATAGTAGTGTCTACTCCAGGAAAAGCCTCGGATTAGGAAGTCCACTGGCAGTTGTTGCAAAGACTCTGTGTCCTGTACAGGAAAGTCCGCGTCTTCAGTCTCTAGCAGATCCGTAACATGTAGGTTTTAGGATACTGTATAGGAGGATGAATTACCCACTTAATAACCCAATTCGAGTGATATTTTAGGAGATGGATTCTGTCTGCAATGTGGGTGCCTGTTCACGGTCACGTTTGGCACGATGCCGCTTCAAGCTCGATTTCTTTAGACTGTTGATCAGCAACAAATTGTTTGATATCTGGTCTCGGTCGAACCACTCGAGCAACTCGAACAACTTAGATGGCCCGTCGCCACCATCGTCGAAACCATCTGCGACCATCGACTCTCCCGACCCCGACACGCCCACAACGGTTCATCCAAAGAGCAAGCCGACTCCATCAAGCAACCGCGCCACACTTCATCCGAGAGCGTACTCCTACCATTTGACAAATTCACCACCGCTTCCCGCTGCGTGAACACTATGGGGATCACGCAATTAGCATCCTCCATACGCTTCTCCGAACAATTTGTGCGCGCACCGCCCCCGATGACATCCATACCTGGTATTCAATGTCTAAACTGCCGGGAAAAAAAAAGAAGAGATGAAAAGTAGGGGAAAAAAAAAGAAAATAACCTCAGCTGCACGAAAAAAATTCAGATGAAGTGAGAGAGACCCACTCTGTGCATTGGAAAGGTTTTCAAGACGGGAACAGTGATCTCGAATGAAAACAATGTAAGATCTCATCTCCCGTTTGATGCTGTATGCACGTCTAGCGAGATAAGAAATCCCGTATGGTGTATGCATCGTCTTGAGCGGTTAAAAAATCCGGTTCATTGTCACCACTCGTTTCACCACTCTTTTCACCACCCATCACCATTCCTTCCACCCATCCGTTCGAATACTTTCCACCTGCACCGCCTTTTAGCCACGCATCATGACTCAACTCCAGTATTTCCTTCGGGATTTCCCCAGTCGTTCCGCCGGCTACAAGTCGCTCATTTCACCCATTTTCCACCTTGTATTTTCACCCTAATCTTCAAAAGAATATTCAGTAAATTCTAAATCAGAGAATGGTATAGTAACGTTAAGTAATTTTGGAAGAAAACATTGAGGTACAATCCTGTCCATAACTTTATAGACTGTATAGCAAGGCTAGAAGTCTACCATTGTCTACGATGTACGTCATTTGATTTTCCGAGCCCTGGCTAAAGAAAATATAAGTCCGATTGAAGTACCCCCTTAGATACCAAGAATAAATATCTATTCATTCCAGTATTTGCTTCTGTAGGGTCGTATCGATCCTATATAACGATGACTGAGTCAACAAACACCAAGAGAGATCGTGTTGCCATAATAGGAAGTGGTCCTGCAAGGTTATTTGCTGCTTAAATGATTTGAACTCTTCTGAAGGATGGGAGTAGAACAAATGTCTTGCTCTAGATGGCCACTCTTTGCAGCTCAAAAATGATGCCATTGTGGATATTCCCATGCGTACCTATTCAGGGGGATACTACGCCAACCTCTTCCAAACACTGAACTTCCTTGGAATCAAAACACAAGTTCGACGCTTCCGTTATATATTTATGGAACGAACCCGGCGTTATTTCCAATTCTATTCCAATTTCCACCGGATTATCCCTTGTTTTGAGAATGGCATCCTTGTTAACCTTTTTAATCTCCTCTGCTACCTTTGGTTCACGATTGCAATATTTCTTCTACCCCCTCGGATAACAAACCTACAGTATACAAGATGTCAAACAGAAAGCTCGGATGAATATTCTCATCGTATCCGGCTACCTTCTAAGTTTCTAGACCAATGTTTGTTACAGTTGTTTGTTTGTTCGTTTGTTTCATTTACCCCGACCCCTCGCAACTAAGCGATATGCAGGTTACTACCACTATCCTATCTATATCCTTGTAGCTCTAATTACAGTCATCGACGCATTTCTTACGGGCGAACTTTATTGAGTTCTTGAGCCGAGTTCTTGGCATCGTAACTGACATCTTCGAAATTGAATTCGAAATGGGTCAGACTACGACATAGCCGAGGTCCGATCGAGGTCAGCTCGTAGATATGTTGGCTACTTGGCAATCAGTACGGGTATGAAGTCGGCTTTGTGAGATTTTGTGAAACGGAACATACTCTTTCAGGACGAAGCCAGAGCCAAATGCCACTCTCTTTGTTCCATGTCCAAGCCATTCCCGATGATAGGACTCCCATTCTTGATTGACTCGGAAGGTGACTTCCTTTAATCCCCTATTCATTGGCACGGAAATCTTTTCCACTGCATTAGCTCCTTTGACTGCAAGCTCGGCCTGATTTGATGCAAATTCGCAAGCCTCTTCTGATTCTCCAATTGCATATGTCGCTGTACCTGCATTGAATAGACGTGCCTCCTCTGCCTCTCCAGTCGATTGTTTGGCGCACTGTTTGGCCGCCGCTGTTGCGCATTCATTCGCTTCGAGTCCGATGCCAGAGGTGAATCCGGACCCTGGAAGCGCCGACTTCCCCTCTGATTTCTTATTCCGGGTTCGGATGGGCGGCATTGCTTCTAAGCTTTAACCATGCACGTATATGGGCGATTGGCGAGGATCGGAGCGCGGGGTTGACGGTTTTGATTTTTTATTTTTTTTATATTTTTTTTATATAGCCAAAGCTAAGGTTAGGCTGCACTCCAATACAGTATCGAATTCCCCCGTCGGTAGGGAGTAGCATAGAAGGTTGGAGTCGAAAGAGAGTGTTTACGCTAATGTGGTACTAGTTCGCTAGCTGCATGTCTAGTGTGTAAAATTGTGTGCGGATTACCATAGTACGGAATAAACATAACAAGGACCGGTCGGTATCCACTGAGAGCACGCGAGTGGACTCGTGCCGAGTGTGCGATGAAGATATCCTTTGAAACGTATTTTATCTCTATAAACGTCTTGTAAGTCAAATCCGATTTGAAATACGACATTATCTACGGATTAATGATGTTCCTCACACTAATCTATATTGATTATAGTGCACTTCTTGACACTGTTTCAGGGGAAATAGAAGAGTGTGTCAATTTGTTACTCTGAATATGCATCCGACTGTAATTCCCAACGACGGAGGCCATGATAACCAGACGGGCACATGTCGGCTATTCCAGGACTGTATTTTATCACCATACATGTATTGTAAATAAAAGTTGGTATCGAGAGGTACAGTATTATTTCCGCATTAACATTATTCCTACACTATTCTATATTTATAATAGCATCTTCTTGGCGCTGTTTCAGAAGAAGAGAAGAGTGTGTTTAGTTGTTACTCTGAGGGTGCAAACTACTGTACAGGCCGCCCAGACACATATCGCTTTCCGGCAAAATCATTTCCAGTCGCAGGATTCGTTTTTCGTCGCCGATCCTTATGTAGTCTCTCAGAACGTCTATAGGTGGCGGCAGTTACTGCCAAATATCGAACCCTATTATGGTAAGAGGCCCTTGTCATCATTCGCTCAGAATTAACGCAAGTGGCAGCCGTCAAGTGTAACAATGAACAACGATTACTCGTGTTGTTGGCGGGCATGGATGTCGGATTCGATTGTGCCTCGTCCTCGGAAATCCGCCACGTCCTGAGTCTCGGAGTGCGACCGGAACGGATCATCTTCGCCTCCCCCTGCAAAGACTATGACCAGATTCATTATGCCCGAGTCTGTGGCGTTCGGAAAACCGTGTTCGACAGCGAAAGTGAGCTTCTCAAGTTGTCACGCTGCCATCCCGAAGCCGAGCTTTACCTGCGCATCTGGGCAGACGACCCACAGTGCAGCGTCCGGCTCGGTCAGAAATTTGGCGCACCCATCGAATATGGCAGATACCTGCTACAGCGAGCAGAAGCGTTGAAGGTGAACGTTGTGGGATTATGCTTTCATGTGGGCTCCTCGGCGTCCGATCCGTCGGCCTATGCACGAGCGATTGCTCACGCCCGTGCGATCTATGATGCAGCTACACAACGGGGGTTTCGCATTCATTCCATTGACGTGGGAGGCGGCTTTACATCCACAAACTTGACTGAGGTTTCCCATGCGCTTCGACACGCCATGGAACAGCATTTTGGCTCCGTTTTGCCCACAATTCGCTGGATGGCGGAGCCTGGACGGCTCTTCGTGCAAGATGCTTTTACCCTCGCTTGTCGCGTTTTTGGAACGCGCCAAGTACGTCCTGACCAACCCGTGGATATCTACATCAATGACAGTATCTACAAGAACTTCCTCAATGCGCTTGCGGAACCTCCCATACCGGAACCTCTGTTGCTGACCGGCCGACCGAATGTCGATGATTACTTGAACGAAGCCGTGGCGAATGGAATACCACGACGACTCTTGTACACGGTCTGGGGCCAGACTTGTTGTGGACTGGATCGCATTCGGACGGACTGCCAATTTTCCTTCCCGGTTCAGGTCGATGACTGGATCTTGTTTCCGAACATGGGCGGTGAGTAGTGAGGCTCGCTTCCCTGGTTCTCACTGACGGTTTCTCTAGCATACAGCGCCTTGCATGAGCGGCTTGACATTGTTTACAACTCTTTTGCTCTTTCTCGGCGCCACTCCCGCAATCTAAACCATACTGGGTTTAGCCCACATTTTCGGTAATTTATACAAAGTATTGAACGTAACTATACCAAACCGCTGTTGCGTTCTGGATCATAGGTTTCGAGCGAAACAATGGTACGCGTACGTTCCATATATGTCGTAAAATACTGGAATACTAGACTAAAACGAATAAAGATTAGGCGACGGATGTGGCGCCGAGAAAGAGTCGAAGAGTTGCAAACCATGTAAAGCCGCTCGTGCAAAGCGCTGTACTCGCATGTCTGTGCCAGTCAATTTAACGGTTTCCCGAGTCAGACGCAGGTTGTCTATACTCCTGCCTTCGATAGTCGTTGTTTGCATAATTATTCGAAACGCATATCAGACAGCGCGTCTGCATTATTGTCATAGAGTCTCACGTCCTGTTGTATGGGCAACATCCGTCAGGGCTTGCTGACCAGAGAGCAACTCAGGTACTAACCGGATTCTCGAAGCACGTCTTCAAAAGGCCATAAGGTCGCTGCTCACTTTAGTTAGGAGGCAGAGCCGATGGGCTACACTATTCTACTAGACTCATAGCTCAATTAATCATAATTGGTATGAACTGCACCGTTCGCCTGTCTCCGCTGTGGCTTCTACAGAAAACCGGCGTGCAGAGTATGCCTTCCAATATCTTTAGTGCATGGTTTTGTGTCTCCTGAGAAGGGGGCTTCAGAAACAGGGGCAGTGAAACCACCCGCATGTTTTGCAATCGGCCATGGAAGTAGTTGACGGTGACAGATTAACAAAATCTTATCGTGGAACTATGCGTTTACATGTGCGGTCGCAGCTCTTACTCGAGCCGTTTTTTTTTTTTTTTTTTTTTTTTGCAGAGAACTGGAGGGTACGATTTATATTAGTGAGCATGACAGCCGCAATCCAGGATGGAAAAAGGAAATGATGCAAATTACTGTCCTGGTGAAATGTCGCATAATTTACCGCAGATGTGAGGTCATTTGGTGGTGTGATTAACGTTTGACCGCTGGAGATGAATTGGAGCAGAGGAAGAACAAAAACTAGAAACAGAACGTTTCGATCATCTACACTTCTTCACACCCTCGAGTCCGAGTAGACTAACACCTACAGGCATGTTGATGGCGCGCCCTAATTTCTACTGTGCGTGTAAGGAAGGCGAACCCGGAAATCAGAGCCAATTATGGTGATGACTTGCTTGTGGAGTTCGCGTGTGTCGATGGAGTAGATGATTGAGCGTTCATCAGTGATTGCGTGGATGTTGGTGGTTTGTCGGGTGGCCAGAGGTGGACTTTATCAAATTCGTCGTCCTTTTCGGTAACTGACACACATGCATGCTGCGAGCAAAAAGTTCATAGAGTTTACCATAGTTCACAATTCTTATATCACAGTTACATCCCACCCTCAATTTTATACACCGTAATGAACCATGGGTGTCGTATGATTCTTTTAACCTGGTAACTTTGGCTTCATCTCGATCTGTTCGCTTGCATCCCCCACGGGAAGTCGATGACTTGGAGCGAAAACTCGGAACCATAATGTTAAAGATCTAGAATCCCTCATGGTCGCGAGATCTCCATTGCGCATTTCTTGTCAGCGGTCAGAATCCCCCACAGGCCCGAGTCGAATCGTGGCTTTTCTTCCGTAAGCGTCGAGTACGAACAGTCTCTCGCGTAGCCTAGCGCCCTATTGTTAGGATTAGCCCTCGATTCACCCATCACTAAGGTGCCGAAATCCCTGATCTCACTTTCGATGCTGGCAGAAGTCCGCTAACTGGCGACTCGCCTTTTCCAACTCCTTCATTGCGTACGTTCCACACTGCCATGCGGCACGCTCCATCAAGCCATCCCCACCACCATCCCGCATTCTTGCAACCCGTCGTAGATGCAAGAGATACCTCTCCATCGTCGATTTATCCCGTATCCCTAATGCTTGCCTCAGCTTATAACCGAATATGAAGCCGACGGAGAACCACGCTTGCTTGTGCAGAGCGCACTCTCGCACATGGGCTGACCAACTACTGCGCAACAGCTCCTGATTTTCAGGTTCATTCATCGTGATCTAAGTCGATCTACAAACTTTCGAGATCCGGCAAGTAGGCTAATCTGTTTATGTTTTGGATAGTGTCAGGGAACCACAATCAGAGGAGTTTTCGAATGTCTTTGGAATCAGGAATTTGGACCGATGGAAGTATGGCAGGTATCCTCTTTATAAATCTGCTCCGATTATCAATGCAGAATCCAGCCCAATCTCTCACTACGACTGTAAGTAGTACGGTGTGTACGGGATAGTGCATATTTTCACCGGACTCTATACTTGCACATTGCGAACGAACCGGCCCACGTAACTGGCGACATTTAGCAGACCCCGCTTCTTGTCATCAGTCCAGTGAAGTCCTTCATGGTCAAGAATCTCACACGAAATTACCCGCTTTTACCTCCGGCCTTTCACCATTGGGCAAAGCACAGCCCTGAACGTAACCGTTGAGTAGGGTCTCACGAGGATGAATTGCTAAGCTTACAATAATAGCACTTCATTCTTTCCTAAGCCATTATCTTACGGACAGACACTAGTCTTGCCGTTAGACAGCTAGTTCATCATCAATTGTGGAAATTGCTTTTATCACCCCACAATCCATCCATCATGTTTTTTCATCGACTTTTTCCGTCATTCCCACTTTTTATTCTACCTGGAAGATCCTCACTTAAACCCTCACTGATGTCCAACGCCACCTGTACGGATGGAATACTCATCCCTCTCAGGGGTTTCTTCCTGATGTCCAGTGATGAAATGAAAATTGTCCCCAAATGCCAATGTCCTGCCCCTTCCTGAAAGCCAGATCGTCAACGAACTAGATGCCTGTCTTGGAAGAGATGACCAGTAGTTTGCAATTTGGGTGACTGAGGATGTCAGAATTATCGCGCGATCCTGCCCTTGTTTGCCGTGTAGGGCTCCCAATGGTGAGCCCCGTCCATTTGGTCGGTGTCGACCACAACTCCGTTGTTGACAGGCCCCGAAGATTCGTTGGACTTATAAGTCCTGCTCGATCGATGCCACCGAGCAGCCCAGTCAACCATGGACTGGTCCACGCTCAACGAGACCCTCAGCCAGGCTGCGGGAAAAGCGCAGCAGGACGACGAGGTGTCGCTTCGCTCGTTTGTCATCTCGATCGGCACTGCGGCGGGGGTGTTGATCGTGCCCGCTGCGTGCTTTCTTTTGCTGCATACGCGCTTCCCCCAGATCTAGTCAGTCGACCCGCCGTGACGGATCGATAGAGAAAGCTGACCGCCTCCGTGTAGCTACCCACGATTCGATCGAACTTCGTCCCACTCATCGTCGAGCCATGTAGCTCTCCAATGGTGGATCGAAATGTTCGCGCGCGCGGATGACACTATTATCATCGAGCACGGCCTCGATGCCTTCTTGCTCCTCCGTTTCCTTCGCACCGCACTCGTTCTCTTCGGTCCTTTGACCATGGCCTTAGTTCCCACCCTGATTCCGCTCAACGTCACTGCGACACGGGGGCTCAGCGCGATTGACAGCCGGATGGGACTGGCCCGTCTCAGCTGGTCCAACCTCCCTACGGACCAGTGGTGGCGATACTGGGCGCACGGCGCGGCTTGCACAGTGGTAGTGCTCTACTTCGCCTGGACCGCTACCACCGAGCTCGCGTTTCTGACTCAAGTGCGCCGACAGTGGCTCCTCCGCAATACCTCGCGCTCGGCAACGGCCCTGGTGACAGATATCCCGCCCGCGTGGCTCGATGCACAACTACCGAGCCGACTCGAGAAGTATTATCGTCGCTTTGCGGCAAATCTTGTGGGTGTTCAGGTGGTTCAAGACGATCGGGCGCTACTGTTACAGATCCATCGCCGAGATCAAGCTGTGGTCGCGCTGGAAACATTGGCGACTCGTCTCGATCATCAAACCAGTCCCTCCTCGTCGGAACCACTCTCGCCAGCCGCTCGTGCCGACCTCCTTCGCCAAGTCCGCATCATACGGCAATCTGATCATGAGATTCAGCGTGAAATTCAACGTACATCGCAGTCCCCGCTGCGCGCTCGAGTGCTTCCTTGTGCGTTCCTTCATTTCGCGGACCCGGCATCCGCGCACATGCTGTGCCAGGTACGGCATCACGGCGGCCCACCCTTCTTGCATATTCATCGTCTGGACCATGCGACGGATGACCACATCGTGTGGAATTGTATCCATCTCCCCACGGCCCGACGAACCTCGCAACGCCTGACGGCATCCGTCTTCGTGCTGGCCTTGGCCGTTGCATGGGTGGTGCCGATCTCCACGGTCAGCATGCTATCCCAGCTCGGGTCCCTGCAATCGGTGGTCCCCGCGTTGTCTCGACTCCCGTCCACGATGCTGGCGTTGTTGCAGGGAGTCGTCCCCGCAGCGCTGCTAATGGTGCTGATGAATGGGTTTCCGTACCTGCTCACGTGGATGACCCGGCAACAAGCCCACCCCACCCGTGCCGCGGCGGAACTATCCTTCCAGTGAGTGTACTTCATCTTTCTGTATCTACAGGTTTTCTTTGTGTAACGATAGGGGTGGAACGATAGTCCGAATGTGGGTATGGGCTACAGAACACTTGCTGAGCCGATTACTATGAGAACTGGATACTAAGAGTATAAGGAAGATGGAGCAACAATGTAGGGGATGGTTGTCACGAAGAATAATCGCTTGACCCCTCCTCGATTCCTGAGGGGGATCTTCGCTTCTTATATACATGTGTGATGCGGTGTCTAAGCGGCACCGTGCAGTAGGGTTATCAGAATCATATGACCTTCGCCCAACGTACAGCTTCCATGCTGCTGCCTTAAATCGTGGGCATCAAACCTTCGAGCAATCAGATTGGCCTTCTCGATCTCGCGATGAGATCAGCCTTTACAATTCTCCCCCTTCTTGAAGAAAGCTCGCCCTCGAGCTTCATGAGGGTGTTCGCAAGCTTCAGCATGAATGACAGTAGTCGCTTCAACAACTTGAAAATGTCTCGCTCAGCACTTCTGTCAGCATGTGGCAGACGCGGTTACGAGAAGGTTCCTTCACGGTGTGAGGTGGGCGGTGAGACGAGATTCGTTTGTATCTGTTTTGGGAAAAGACCCCTCTCTCGTGTCAACAAAGATTTCATCTCTCTCTCACTCTCGTCCTTCCTCTTCTTCCTTCTTTCTCTCAAGCCTCAATCACCAAGACGTACGTCTGCCCTTCCTTTGTGCTCACTTCTCTCTCTTCATCGATCGCTCACTAATCTCATGAGATAGCAGCCTTTGTCGATAACTTTGTCGATTTTTGAAGCTTTTCGTGTCGAGTCTTGTTGTGAAGTCGTGTCTGGAGCAATGTTTACTCCTGTCAACTCTCCTTCACCCCCAAAAAGGGCTCGTGAAGAGCAACCTTTGCCTGTGAGTATCATCATTTCCTTCTCAGCTTCGACTCCTAGACGGTTACGCTCAGGACACTATTTTCTTATCACTTCATTTGTCGCGACTGTCTCGCTGTTTTGACGCGCTGTTTTTAACGCGATGCTGACTATGATAGACTACTCCAAAACGTTATCGTGGACGTAGGTGGTTTCGCCACCAACCTTATCTCCAGGACGGCGAGGAAGCAAGTGTGCTGGGGGACGCACTTGTGGAGTCTCCTGGGGATACGATCCCCCAGTTTGAAAATCTCCAAGTCGCGGTGAGTGTTTCTTTGTTTTGAGCGAATAGTTATATCATCAAATCGCGATAGCTAATGTGTCTGAGCAGGAAGAAGATACCGTCGTGGGGCCGTCTCGGCCATCTGTCGACGAGTCTGTTGCGGAGTCTGTTGCGGAGTCGTCTGGGAGTGATGCCCCAGACGTAAATGTTCCTTTGCTCGAGGAGTACGACGAGTCTCCTTCGAAGAATAAAGGTCGTGCTAAGTCTAGCGTACGTACATAGTGGCAATGTCGGTGTTTGAATGCTAATCGTGTTATGTACCTTAGGATCCCTCGATGCAACGTTCCGGTTCCGTCTCGTCTACGAACGATAATGACTTGCGCCAAAAAGCCATTGAATACTTGAGTCGTCGTTGCTTAGGGAAAGTCAAGGGGTTGGAAAAGGGTTCTGTTGACTTGAAGCCTGTGCCAATTGTCAAGCAGCCCGTATTCAATGCGAGGAGCCCGATGTTTGCTGTGGCTTGCTGTCTTCGTTGTTCAAAGATAGTTGGTTCAGAAGGTCTTTTTTGTGTGCGGCCCAGCAAGCATTCGAAATGCTATCGTTGTGCGAATAACGGTGTCCCTTGTGAGCCCATTCCGGCTCCATACAAGGCAGAGTTTGCAGAGTTGCAGACCATTTTTCAGACCGGTGCGTTGGCGAAAGCTTTTGCGGCCAGAGATCGTTATCTCAAAGGCGTAAATGCATTCGCTCACAATCGCAGCAGCAAGCCCAAGGCTAAGTCGCGTGCCGGTTCCGTTTCGGCGGGCCTTTCGGATGAGTACAAAGCATATTGGGATCGGAAGTATGCAATGTTATACCGCAATCAAGAGCGGTTGCTCAACTATATGTGCAAGCAGGTATGTAATCATCTTTGATGATCTATGCAATCAGTCATACAGTATCATAGGTGCTAACATTAGATATTCGGTATAGAATGGTGATCCTCCAGTTCGCCCCATCGAAGAATTGTTCGACGATGAAGATGAAGATGCGTTCGCCGGTTATGTTGAGAACTCCGATGATGAGCCTGCTACTTAGCAGCTCCGTTTTGATACCGTTTCGTTGCCGTGATTTGGTTTTTGGGAAATAAAATGGGAGTATGGATTGGGAGGTCCCCGGATACAAATGAAGGTCCTTTTGGTCTTGTTTCGGCCCATTTTTGGGGTGTTTTGGCTGGTTTTCGTGCTGTTTTGGGGGTGTTTTCCCTCTTTTTAGAAGGGTTTTACAGCTTGGGGAGGTCCCCCGGCCTCAATTCAGGAAGTTTTCCGTTCTTTCTCTTTTCTTTGCGTAGCGAGACCCTCATTAAACCTCAAAACCCTTTTCGGGAAACAGGAAGAGTAACCTCATCGACACCGTATAGGTACCGTGTCGACCCTGACGATTCAATCAGATAGAAAAACCCTATGGGAGAAAGCTATCTTGATCGACGCTTCCTCTTTGGCGTAATAGTTTTGCCCATTTCGAGGATTGCAGCGTTGTATTCGTTCAGGAGCTCCGATGCATTGGTAAGATGTTCAGCCGGTTCCCAACTGTTTTCGTATGATGGGTAACCTTTCCATTTCACTAGGTAATATGGTTGCAGCTTGTTTCGCTTCTTGCGGAATTGATGTGCCACGATGTCTTCGACTTCCCATTCTGGTAGGGGTTCTCCGTTCTCATCGTCTTCGATGATTGGTGGGAAGTCCTTTCGCGGGTCGGCTCCGTCTCGTAGGCGGTAGGGCTCCAATAAGGACACGTGAAAAACCTTATGGATCCGTTTCCACGTATGCGGGATGTTTAATCGATACGCTTGTTTCCCAATGCATTCTGTGATCGTGAACGGTCCTTCATGACGCACGTCTAGTTTCTTACTAGGACGGTAAGTACGGATGTTCTTCATATTAAGCTTTACCTGATCTCCGACCTTGAAGGTCATGGGCTGATGTCGCTGATTATAGTATTTCGCCTGCGTCTCGGTTGCGGTGCGGAGATGTCGCTCTAGCTCGTCTCTGGCTTCCTTCAACGACTCAATTCGCTCGGCAACAGCAGGTTGGTTTGCGACAGGAAGATTTTCTTCAAAAGGTAAACGAGGGTTGAAACCCATCAGAGCTCGAAAAGGTGTTGTCCCAATACTTGCGTTGACCGCATTGTTTGCCGCAAATTGCGCGGTAGTGAGTAGTGATGCCCAATCGTCCTGCCTCATGTTCGTATACGTTCGCAGATAATGTTCAAGAACCTGATTCATGCGTTCTGTTTGTCCATCAGTCTGAGGATGGAAAGCCGTCGACAATCTTCGCTGGACGCCGAGTTGGAAACATAATGCTTTCCAATACTTGCTGGTGAAAATCGATCCTCGATCGGATATAATGCTGCGCGGATAACCTATATGGCTGAATACTGAATCAAACATAAGAGTAGCGAAGTCTTCAGCTTTGAGCTTCTTGCTCGTCGGAAGAAACCATGCGTATTTGGTGTATCGGTCTACAACAACCAATATCGCATCATACACGGTACCGTTCCGCGTGCTTGGAGGTAGGTCTGTGATGAAATCGAGTGAAATACTATCACCAGGTCCTGCAGGAATGGGTATTGATTGTAGCTCACCATATGGTTTGTGACGATGCACTTTTCTCAATTGACATGTGTCGCACGTTGCCACATATTCAGCAATATCTCGGGTCATTCCCGGCCAATAGAACTTTCTCCTAAGGAGCTCTGTAGTTCTTGCGACGCCAAAGTGTCCTGCGATTGGGTCATCATGATGCTGTTGTAACAGCACCGATCTCAACGCTGAATCGTTTGGTATATACACTGTACCATCCTTATAAAGGATATCATTTTGGAGCTTCCATGAAGACTCCGGGACGCTGCCGTCAGGAATCAAAACCTGAAGATCGGCCTTCTTTCTCTGTGCGAGGACGTCTCCCCTTTGTGCAGTTTGAATATTCTTCAACAGAATGGGCCTCGGCATTTCAAATACGTCCTCATTTTTCACACTTTCTAAGGCAAGCAAACGGGATGAGTGGTTTCCAAAGGACCAATGCTCTCCATGCCTATTCTCGAGAGGAACCCACAGTCGCTCTTCTGGCGCACTGCTCTTGGGCTCAACCTGCACCCGCCTGATGGGCTTCTGGGGCAGGTTCGGGATTACTCCCAGGATAGACCCTAAGGCCTCCTCTTCATCGTCAGTGGGATCCTCACTGGATGGATCGCTAGAGCATGTATCTTCCTCTTGAAGGCTCATTCTCGCTACGATGTCCGAACGTCCGATTAACCCATAGTCGGGAACCGTCTTCGTCATCAAGTTGCCAACCCGATCAGTCCTTATAGGAGCCGTCGCGGTACCCTCTCTGGGGTGATCAATCTTCTCAGAGACTGTCATGGCTGCTGAACCTGACCGACCGGTCCTCGACGGAACCGTCGCGGCAGCTAGTCCTGACCCAGACCGACCGATTAACCTATCAGGAATCGTCGCGGCGGACTCAACAACAACTTCGTCCGATGGCGCACCATATGGGACTGGCGGATAGCCGGGCTGATGACCCTGTGGCTGATAACCACGTAAAAACATCGCTGACAGCGTTCTCAGCTGCAGCTTTTGTTGCAAGGTTGGAAGCAGACCTATATCTGTTTCTTCCTCTCCCTCTAAAAAGTCGGGGCGCCTGCTCGGGGCATCTGCTGGATTCTGCGATCCCGGCTTATATTCGATGACAAAGTCATACGCAGCCAAATATTGAGCCCAACGAGCCTGTTTGGCGTTCAAATTCTTTGCTTTGAAGAAGTATTGCAGGTTATTATGATCAGTTTGAACACGGATCTCATGCTTACTTCCTTCCAAATAGTGCCTCCACTTTTGAAACGCATACACGATTGCGCCGAGTTCTTGGTCATGAACTTTCCAATTTTGTTGAGTGGCATCGAACTTGTGCGATATAAAAGCCACCGGCTGCCAGTCTGAACGGCGCCGTGACGGGGTCTTTCCGTCTGCGGGTTGGTACATGATAGCACCCATACCCCATTTTGACGCATCGGTTTGAACCAATATAGGTTTCTCAGGATCAAAGTGTCTAACAAGAGGCGGATTAGTAAAAGCTTTCTTCAATGCTTCAAAGGATTGTATCGCTTCCGGAGTAAGCTTGAAAAGCTTTCTCGGATACTTGTCAGCTCCGCGAAGCATGTTCGTCAATGGAGCAGTAATAATAGAATAGTTCTTAATGAACTTTCGGAAGAATCCTGTGAATCCCATGAAGGATTGTATATCCTTGACAGATTTTGGCATGGGCCATTCTTGAATTGCTTGGACACGGTCTTCGTCCATAGAGATGCCCTTGTCGTTAACCAAATATCCAAGGAACTTCAATTCCTTTTGGTGAAACTCGCATTTGATGAGCTTCGCATACAGGTTTGCGGAACGTAACCGTTCTAACACCTGTTTGACATGATGTTCGTGTTGTTGTTCATCCTTAGAAAAGATAAGGATGTCATCCAGGTAAACAATGACAAAATCATCTAGTAATCCTCTCATTGCTTCATGGATGTACGATTGAAAAGTGGCAGGTGCGTTTGTCAATCCGAAGGGCATTACAAGATACTCATAATGGCCATATCGGGTGCGGAACGCAGTCTTCCACTCATCTCCCTTTTTGATTCTGATTCGGTGGTAGGCATCCCGAAGGTCAATCTTCGTGAATACTTTTGCACCTACTAACCTATCCAACATCTCATCGATACGAGGCAATGGATAGCGGTTTTTGACCGTTATCTCATTAAGACCTCGATAGTCGACACAGACTCGCAGACTTCCGTCCGGTTTCTTAACGAAAAGGATTGGAGCGCCTGCAGGGCTAGTGGAAGGCCGGATCCATCCTTTCTGCTGCATTTCCTCGAGGTAGCGTAGCAAGTGATCCAATTCTGTTGCCGAGCATGGGTATAAAGGTCCATACGGCGGCGTGACGGTGTCAGATTGTAACCGGATCTCATGTACTACCTTGTCGGAAGGCAACTTAGAAGCATCTGCCTCCGAGAATACGTCTTTGTATTCCCGATAAGCAGGAGGAAGGATTGGTCCTTCATTTGATTCGGAGAGGCTAGAGACCAGAAGGAAAAGAGAATCTCTAGTGGTGGTTTTTGCAAAACGCTTTGCCGACATAAACCGTAGTTTTGGCGCCTTGCATCGGAATCTCCAAGTATGTCTCTTGAAGCTGGTGATCATGGGTTCTTCGTAGTAAAGCCATGGCTTGCCGAGGATTACGTCGAACCCTGTCATATTGATTACTGTAAAGGTTTGTTCGTACGATTTAGTGACTCCACGACAGTCGGTAATGGAAATAAAAATCGTGGTGTCACCGTAGTTGGCTGTGGAAGTGCCGTCAACAAATTCCACAGGAGGTAGGAGGTCTTGTGGCGGTTGCCAACCGGTACCGAGAAGGAGTTGATATGCTATAAAATTGAGATCTCCCCCTGTGTCTAACATACCCGTGACACGGTGTTCTGACTCAGGGAGTTTCAAGGTCAGGTCAATTGGCATTGCAAATTCGTCCTTCTTCCTTGGTCTGTTCAGGTTAGCGACCACCACGTGGCCTCATTGCTGGTTGCTAGAGTCATCCTCGTCTTTATCGTCATCGTTGTTTTCTTCCCGCGACCTTTGCGACAAGGAATTTAGTCGAGGGTTAGGTCGTTTGGTATCTTTCGGTGGGAGCTCGGAACCGTCACGGTGGCGGGTCGCATAGCAGTCCGGAGCTCTATGGCCCTTTCGGTCACAACGGAAACAAGTCACTGAAGGGGGTCCGTCCTTTGCACCTGTTTTCTTGGTGTTGCCTTGACCTTGTTTCCCTTTGTGATTTCCGCGGTCCAAACGCTTCCACTTGCCAGGTCTTCCTGTCGGTGGTCTATCCTTTGGGCTGTTGGGGTTGTCACGGTTGCGTTTCAGCACCTTGTTGAGTGCGACCTGTTCATCTTTATACAGCTTCCAAAGTCGAGTCGTTTCTTCAAGACACGAAGTCATGTCTCGGAAGTCGGTGTTTCGATCCAAGATTTTGAGCTTTAGCCAGTCGGGAAGCTTAGCAATGAAAGCCATAATCTTGTCTTGGTCGTTGACCTGAGCTTTAGTCCTGCTCTGGTCGTATAGATGGGAGAATTTGCTGTAAAAGGTCTGAGGGTTGCCCATCTCTGATGCTGTAAGGCTTTCTAGGTCCACGTATGCGTTAAGGGACCGTGCCGTTCTTGTCTCAATGCGGGCTTCGATCCATTCAACGAAGTCGTTGAACGTGAAGCGAGATAGGTCCACACTCTTCTTGTATTCTATCCAACGAGTCTGGTGTTCGCCTTTAAGCCAAGCCGCTGCAGTTGATACCTTCTCTGCTTCAGAGTATGTGTGACCTTCAAAGTTGTTTTTGACGTCTTCAATCCACCGTTCATACTCCTGAAAGCTCTTTGATTCGAAGCGGTCCGGTTTGGGCTTTGAGGCAGGTTTCTCATAGACGATACGAGTTGTGGCCACAGGCGGTACCGGAACGGTGGCATCACGCAGAGGTTGAGGTGTAGGTCGGTTTGTTGCTGGAGGTGGAGGCGAAGCAACTTCTTGGGTAGAGGGTTGGTTTGTTAGGTGAGTCAGGACTTCAGCCATCTGCTGTTGTATAGCATCTTGGCTTCGCTGGATGGCGTCTTGAGCTCGTCGTAGCGCTTGAGTCTCGAGCTCCAAACGTTGAACGTCTTGGGCTGAGGCTGCAGCTTGTCCTTGAGATGGTGGCGAGCCTTCGTAACGGCTCCGGAACGGTGGCTCTGCTGTTTGGGTGGTTTGAGGTCCATTTCCGGGTTCAACAGTCTCTGTAAGAGTCTGAGTCTCTTGGACAACTTCAGAAAGGTCTCGGCTAGAGTCCCCAGCGCTTGAGCGCTCTGGCGGAGGAAAGTCGCCTTGACGGGTGCCACTCGGCCCCGCGGAGGCTCGACGGTTGCGTGTAGAACGTGAGTTCGCCATAGTAATCGATCCAACGAAGGGTTTCGTAGTTGAAGCGATTATAATGTAACGATAGGGGTGGAACGATAGTCCGAATGTGGGTATGGGCTACAGAACACTTGCTGAGCCGATTACTATGAGAACTGGATACTAAGAGTATAAGGAAGATGGAGCAACAATGTAGGGGATGGTTGTCACGAAGAATAATCGCTTGACCCCTCCTCGATTCCTGAGGGGGATCTTCGCTTCTTATATACATGTGTGATGCGGTGTCTAAGCGGCACCGTGCAGTAGGGTTATCAGAATCATATGACCTTCGCCCAACGTACAGCTTCCATGCTGCTGCCTTAAATCGTGGGCATCAAACCTTCGAGCAATCAGATTGGCCTTCTCGATCTCGCGATGAGATCAGCCTTTACACTTTGTGGCATCCGTGTCGGCCGCCCTGACGGTCGTGATCCCACGCCTGATTCGCAACCCGACCTCGGTTCCCGCCCTTCTGGCGCAGAACCTCCCGCTGGCCAGCAATTACTTTCTATCCTATCTGCCCCTCTCCTCGTGGAGTCAGGGTGCCACGCTGCTGCTCCGTGTGTCCGAGTGGGTGTGGCATCTTCCTGGACGGTCTTGGTTTGGTGAAGAGTCCTCGCCTCGCACGCAGTGGACCCGAATGCGGGCGCGGTCGCGAGTGTCGCTAAGTCACATCTTTCCCGCCCTCACTCTCCTGATGTGTTTAGGTACGTCCCACAGACGCGCGATCATTCTTCGCGTGGTGTTCCCAATTATTTGCGAGGCTAACGACGGATGCAGGTATCATTTTCTCCGTGATGGCGCCCTTGATCCTACCGGGAGCCGCTCTGTCGCTGGGCTTGCTCGGGATCATCTACCGCTACCTCGTCCTATCGGTCCTGGACATTCCGGTCGACTCGGGCGGATTGCTTTACTGGCAGGCGTGGCAGCAGTTATGGGTCGGAACGTATACGTTGATGTTGTGTGAGCTGGGCTTGTTTGGCCTCGTCGGGGCACGGGGTCCCCTGTGCAGCATGCTCGCGCTGCTCCTCGCGACGGGAACCTACCACTATTACCTGTGTACGCGACAGGGCCTGCGTATGGAGTTCCTCCCGTCGAATGGCGACTCTGAGGAACACGTGGTGGTTGGTTCGAGAACACTTCGTCATCCACGCCTGTCATCGCCCAGTCCCGTCCTCTGGCTCCCAGAAGGCAGGACTACAAGACTGCTTCGGCCCTATCTAGCCGTCTCCACGGCGGGACTGGTCCGGAAGTCCAATGGCGCGATTGCGTGTGATGGTAGGCCACCGGACGAATGGCCTCAACTGTGAGCAATGCGGGCGTCTCACTCCGTCACCAGTAACTGACGCTGGGCCGACACGAGAAAAGTCCAGCACATTGAAGTTGCTGTATTATTTATAAACAGCTTCGATCTCCGAGGGAGCCACTGCATTCTGATGAGATGCTTTCACCAATAAGGTTCAAATACAGTATAGTTAAAGATGTGTATGAATGCCGAAGATCTCGAGAACCAGAGCATGGATGAAAGCTACTGTAGAGATCAATCCTGAATTGCTACGACAATTCCTCCAGATTTCCTTCTGCGTTGTATTGACGTCCCCGGGGGTCGAACTCCACGAAGCCTTGGTGGCTGCGTCCACAGTCACCGACGGGAATGTAACGATAACAAGCGAATCTCTATTTCAGGTCCACAGAGTCAGGAATGGCGGCTGCGATCGGATCCGGTGAAGGTCTTACCTGCGGGAAGACGTAGGAACCCTCGTCGAACCATGCTTGAAGATGTCATGAATGCCATCGGATTCGAAATTGGTTCGAAACAATTCTGGAGATTCGAATAATCCTGGAAATTCGAAATAATTCTGGTCCCAAAAAAGGCAAAAACGCCATGACCCATTCTTGTTCCACAGGTCGGATGAGTAGAGACAAACAAAAACTTGCAGAAGGGATATCATTAGTTTATGCTTCCAATATATCCCAGATAATATGCATGCAATAAAAAAAGAAAAAAAAAAAAGAGATTTTATGCTATGACATAAAATAGAAAGTCAAGAGGAACAGTCATAAAACTGATGTACTGTGGGTATGTCAGGGCTAAATAGGATTCCTCACCTGAGTTTCTTGACAAGCAGGCGCACCTTTTTACCTCTAGAGAATTGGTTGCTGATAACTTTTCGACCGAGGAGGAGGCGATGCTCAAGAGTGATACGGCGTAGCACATGCATTGCTGCCCCTTTCTCATCTGACTCATCTAACAAAGTCTCCGCCTTTCAGCTGTTGATCATTCCGCTTGCTACGTCTTGCAAGATAACGACATTGCCTTAGTTTCAGTAATCCACCGCAAGCAATCTAAAGACGTGACGTGACGGCTTGCTAGGCCACCACTTGCTTATAGGGGAAGAGGGAGTGTCACACCGAGGGGAGACCGCTCTGCCGATAGCTTGTCTGCTTATCGCAGCTAAAGTCATCAACGGATTCTGGCCGGATTAAGTAGGGCTAACTAAATGCTTCAATCGTTGTTTAAGTATTCATAGGGAAAGGGATTGGGCATTCCTTTTGGCGTTTAACATGGCTTCAATACTGTACACAGTAACAATCACAAGACACTGAGCGACTGCAAAGACAGAGAAAGCTTCTACTCGACATAAGCAGTGGCATGTCAGTAAATAGCTCGCGTGAGCTGCCTTGGAGTCTTGTGGCATTGACTTAGCGACAGCATCTTGACCCCAGGAGAAGGGCAACGCTGCTTAGATTGAGACCCGCGAACAGGACTATTTCTCGCGACGTAACGCTATCGTGGCTTCGTGTGCCATAATGAAATCTGGAAGAAGAGTTTGTACACGATGGGTGAGAAAGGACCATGCTAATCTGGTGAGACCAGGACTCCGTTCTCTGTCCCTGCCAGAACGACTAGGCATTTCCATTGCACCTGATCAATCAGATGGCATCCGTCCCTCCCAAGTAGGCAGTCTTGTGCCGCGAAACTTAATAGACTGCCTGATAATATGATAGTATATTTGGTTTGATGAGTCCAAGGCCTCATGGAAGAGCTAGTGGCTACAATTACGTGTTTTCAATCCAAACTGTAGCCGACCGGTATAGGTACGTATCCTATATGGAAATTGTCCCTCTCGCACATAACTCCTTCCTCCGTCCAGAACTCCGCAGCG
>JAKLNL010000099.1:0-29188 GCA_022814505.1 Talaromyces liani
ATCTTTATAAAGACTATAGATATATATATATTTCTATACTAGCTAGCTAGGATACTAAGCTTCTAACTCTAGCTCCCTCCACCTGCTTTCTCTTGACATTTTTGTAAGTAATTAATTATAAACTAAGTCTAGATGAAAAGAATCTTAAGTTATATTATATATTTTAAGATAATTTATAGTGTAAATATATAGTAACAGTTAGTATTATCTAGAACCAGTGTAAAATACAGTATATTATTTTAATAACTACGTAGTTTTATAATTAAAGTTATGCAAAAGTTAGGTCATATTGGGTCTTAATGGGTTTTATTAGGGCCCCAATATTGGGTCTGGGTTGGGTTTTGGGTCGACACCTTCGACCCAAGTTGGGTTATGCGGAAGTCTACTATAAACCTAAGTAGAAGCTATCAAAAGCTAATCTATAGAAGAATATAAGTAACTCTAGAAACAGCTAGATATTATTATAAATACTCTAGCTGAAGCAACATATATGGCTATAATTAAAAGATAATCTAGATATTAATAAGATATACTATTAGTCCTCCTAGCACCTGCTATATTAGCTAATATATTATTCTATACTATTAACACATCCTATATTAGAGATGAAGATAAAGCTAAGGTCTAGAGAGCTAATATTAGACAACAGATCAAGAGAGAGCTGCGAGGAAATAAGGAAATAAGAAACTAGCATTATATAGTAATAATTAAGGACCTAAAGAATATAGACTAAGTTAAAGTAATCTACAGGTATGAATATAAAATCTAGCAGGTCAAAGAAGCTATCATTAGTTTGTGTTGAGCTATGGCATAGCTTAGGGTTACGGCTAACAAAAAGTGCGGGAGCTAGGCCTATTTTGACTAGTGGGTATTATAGCTTAGGGGTAAATAGTATCATAGCTCATTATTATTTCTACTCTGTTTATAGTTATTTTTTTATAAATATTCTTCATTTAATTTATTCTTTTCATTCTTTACTATATCTATATTCTCTAGTAACTACTAATCTTCTAAGTTAGAGGAGCAATTCTTATTTCTATTTTATCTTTATATTCTTACTAAATAGCAGATGATTCTCTATACTAAGTATAGATCTTGCTATACCTACTTTAGCCTTCCTAAACATCTTCTTTAAAAACACTAGATGAAATGACTAGAATGACTTACTATTAAACAGCATCCTAATTTTATAGGTATTGTAAATACTATTAAAGATATAGTATATTCTTCTAATAGTATTACTAAGATTAATAGACTCTTAACTATACTAGGGTTTCTCTGCTATATAGAAAACTATAACTATTAATCCTATAACTCTAACCATATACAGCAACACTATAACTAGGAATATGGCTAGAAAAAGTATAAGGGATTAATACCCTAGCACTATATATATCTCTAGACCCTATTTAAAGAGAAAGAACAGATCTATTATTTTGCTATTATTCTTACTTATTCTTTTCTAATACTAAACAATTTTATACGCTAGTATCTACTATATATAGATCCTCACACTAATATACCTAGCTCCATCCTAACATCCTTATTAATACCCTTCAGTCCTTAACCTATGCTTAAAACCCTTTTTAAAGACTATTATTTTAGCCTAAGCCAGCAGAGTCTTTCTCATATAATTAAAAAAAGCTAGCATATTTCTAAGATCACTTTATAGCTCTAAATAACTAAGATTTATATCTACCTAGCTAGATTAGATTTAAATATTATAGGTAATCTCTACCAACTCCCTAACCCAGATAAGACTCTATTATCTTTGATCTACACCTATATAAACTAGCTCTAGTAATAAAATAAATAGCTATTCTACTATAGCTATACCCTATAGCTTAGCTATTATCACATCTAGCTCCTTAATATATTTTTATAAGAAAAGATCTCCTAGGATCTAATCTAGCCCTTATAAAATAATTAGAGCTAGACCTATTATATTCAGACCTAGCAGAAACTTATCTATTATTAAAGCTATATTATAGATAACTAGATTCTACTAATACCACTCTTTTAGCCTATAGAGAGTTAATAGATTATCTAGGACTATATACTCAGTGCCACCTAAAGGCTTCTAGACTATAATAGATCTAGGTCTGATAACCTAGTTGCCTAAGACCCTTACTAATAGGAGTTAGATCACTAGATTCTAGTATTCTATCTAGAGATCATCTAGCAGCCTATTAATTCCTAGATATTTAATTCAATCCTAGTCTCCTTTACAATATTACTATTCTAAAGTCTGACCTAAAAATAGTAGATAATAGTTACTAACTATATCTTATATCTATCCTAACTTATCTATAGCTACTAGATCTAGATTCTAGCTCTCTCTATACTAGAATACTAGTATTATCTAGAAATAGATCTCAGCCAGGTTATTATTAGCTACTATAATCTATAGCTACTTAATAATAGCAGAGGATCTATAGCTGAACTGCTTAAGAATTAGCTATATAGATTCTAGATTAAAATAATAGAGGTCCCTCCTACCTAGGTATACTAGGATTAAAATAGATAGATTATCACCTTCTAGGATATAAGTCTATCCCTAACTAAACTATCCTAATTTATCTAGGAGAGGATCTCCCAAGCTACTATAATTCTAGAGTAGGAGCTTTATCTTTTAGGCCTATCCTAGCTAACTTAGGGGATCCTATAATTTTACCTTAAGGATCTAGTTAATAATTAAGATATTATATATACTAGGGTATTCTTCCTTACTAATTTATAGAACTATATCTATATCATGCCTTACTAGGAATAGCTCTTTTACTAAGTAAGTCAGGATTCTACCCTCTTTCTACTCTTCTAGATCTAGGGTGTAGATTAGATCTAGTAGATCTTGGTTAAGATAGTAGATTAGTATAAAGCTACAGTCTAGCATTTTCTTAAGGTCCTAGTGGCTCTCTTTTTTATTAGATCTAGCTAACAGGTATGATAGATAGAGTTTCTAGAGATCTACTAGTAGAATACCCTTCTTCACACCTAGAATCTCTTTCTTTATAATAGCTAGATACTATTTATTCTAGACTATTATAAGATCTACTACTAGAGCAATACCTCTTGCTAGCCTATATAGTTTCTCCTTCCTAAGGTTGCCCAGTTAGTGACCTAATATCTAATCCTAATCATGCCCTTCTAACAGTGGCTCTAGCATAAAGTCTAGTAGGACTATTGAAGGGCACTAACACTAGCTTATAACTATCTATAGGTATCCTTTAGCATTCTCTAGTCTAAGGACTATCTAACTAAAGTAGTGACCTAGGCTAGAGAGTAGATTCTTAGGAAGCATATCTATATCTAGGCCTAGCGCTAAATCACCATTAGAATCACTATTAAGAAATTTGACACACTGGCCTCCTAGTTCATTAAGAGCTCCCCAGAGAAGGACCTAGATAGGACTAAGAATTATAAGGGGAGTATAGCAATAGTCTTCCACTACTAAACCACACACACACCACATACCAGCAATTAGGTGTATAGAGGAACTATCAATTTCTAAGCAGGACTAACTAATACTAATCTCTAAGAGTTCTAGTAAGCTAGCAATACCTAGTATCAACTACTCTAATAACCCTTACTCTATACCACCCCTAGTCCTTCTAAGAAACCCTATCCCAGCCCACCTCATACCTAGTTATCCCACGACCTTAGACTAACTATAGAATAGAAATAGGATAAGAGCCTGACAAAGTAAGCTTATAGCTAGATACTAGAGTTAACCCTAGTCTAATAATTCTACCACTATTAAGAGCCCCAACCAGTCCAGGACTAATAGATAATAAAGTATATCTAGTCCATCCTAGAATAGATATATAGTCCTAGAGCCTAGTATTAATCAGCCTATTAGTATTAGATGCTGGAGTATATCCTCCAAGGTTCTAGTAAGATAATTACTATACTTCAAACTAATAAAGGTAAAAGTCTCCTCTATCTCTTCCCCTACTAACTACCTAGTATCTATATAACAGTGGTTATCCTTCCCCTTATAGTCCTAATACAGGACATGCTCTATTAATGCTAGAATATAGGCATTAAGGCCATAGTCTAAGACCAGGTCTATAAATCTACCTATCTTAGATCTAGCTTATTAATCCTTATAAGTATAAAGCAGGTAGTATACCTAAATTTCTAAACCTTTCTTCTCTAACTATAGCTTACTTAATAGCTTAATTATATATTTTTTAATAAATATTATCTTATTCTTATAACCACAGCATACCAGAAGCAGATAGCCCTAGTCCCTATTCTATAGAAGATCTAATATCCTATAATCTTCCTTAGCAGCACCCTACCACTTATAATAGAGAATAGATTCTAGCAGACTATACTCCTTATCTATCCCTAGCTAGTCTATAGTCTAACCACCTACTAGAATCTTATATACTAAGTTCTTACTAGCCTACTTTAGTAGAATTTTCTCTATAAGTTTATAATTCTATAGATCTAGAAGAGATAGACCTACCTCCTATCCTTTAGCTAGGCTATTATCTATTACTATACATAGATAATTATAGAAAAAGTAGCTATAATTCTCTACTATCCCTTTTACCACACTAAATCTAGAACCTAAGATAAGAAAGCTATAGTCCTCTAGGCCTAATATAATAGCTCCCCTTTATAGATTATTACCACCTCTATCTTTAGGATAGAGATTAATCATCCCTATATCCAGCTTATAGTCCATCTTAATACTCTCTCTAACCTAATTAATTTTATATAGGAAGCTAGCTATCTAGGATAAGATTAATAGGATAGAGATTTAATAATTCTTCTCCCAGTATCCTAAGCTACTTTAAACCTATTATAACCTAGTTAGACTATCTCTTATAAGATTTAAGCTATATAGACTATTCTAAACTAGCCTTAGTACTAGATTACTATTATCAGCTCTTTTCTAGATAGGATCCCCCTAGCATATTACCCCCTAGACCCTTTATATAATTAATACTAGAACTCTAGACCTAGCTCCTAGTCCTCTTCCTCTATCTTAATATTAACTAGCCCATTAGAGTTAGAGTTAGTTAAAGATCTATATCTTAACCCAACCCTAGGATCTATCTAATAGATCTAATAGATGTAGTAGGATAGTTAGCAGCTTAAAGACTATAAGAGTTATCTTTAAACTCTCTAGGATACCTATCTTATTTGTTAGATCCTCCTTAAATCATTCTTAGATTCTAGACTCTACTTATTTATCTAGTACTAGAATCCTTAGCACTAGGTCTTTCTTAAAGCTAAGAAGTAGGCCCAATAGGAAGGAGCATAATATAGCAGCTAGATCTAATAATTTGCTATATATTTTAGTTATTATAATCCTTAAATAATATATACCTAGCAGGGCCAAGGGGGATACCAGTATTCAGATCTTATAATATAAGCCTGCTAGGCAATCTATCAAAAAGATACCTAGAGAGAAGATATTCTTTATCAGCTTAGTAAGGAGTATATCTAATCTAATAAAGCCTCCTATATACTCTAGCTAGGGTAGAGGCAAGCTATACTTAGAATAAAAGGATCTAATATAGCCTAGATAGCCTATCATATATTTCAAAGTCTCTTAAAAGAATAGCTTTTATCTATATCCCTTGATGAGAGGCAAGATCATTAATCTAATCTATAAAGAGCATAAAGTAATTAAATTTTCACATTAGTATAATAGTAGTTAATTCTAGCTAGCTAGACACCTACATATAGCAAATATTAAACATAAGAAGAGAAAGAAGAAATTAAGCACCCCTTACTAAAGGCCTCTTTTAGATATATACTCTCTTTATTCTCTTAATTACTAATATAATATTACTAAAGGCATTCCTAGTATAGCACTATCTAGGATTCCTACCCTAAGTATAGATAGCTCTAGTTAACTTCCTATAAAGCTATATCTAATGTCTAAAACTCAGAGAGCTATTATAGTTAGAAGATATAGATAATTAATTACCAAATATTTAGGTAAAGGAAGACTTCCTAGATAGAATCCTCAAGTGAGAATCTAACACACCAGTATTTCCCTATTTACCAACTAGATCTCTAGCGCTAGAAGAAGATAACACTCTAATATAATTAATCTTAACCCTAGCTACAGCTCATATATGTCTAATAAATATATTAGGTAGGTTAGGAACTATATAATATAAATAGATAATATAAATATATAATATAGAAATATAATATAAATATATAATGTACAATAGGAATATATAATATAATATAGAAATATATAATTACAATAGGAATATATAATATAATTTAGAAATATATAATATAATATAGAAATATGTAATATAATATAGAAATATATAATATAATTTAGAAATATATAATATAATTTAGAAATATATAATATAATATAGAAATATAGAAATATAATAAAAAAGTAAAAGATAATAAAAAATTAAAATATGAATATATAATATAAATAGGGTTAGGTTAAAAATTATAACCCTAACCCTACTGTATTATATTTCTATTATATTTCCATATCTAAAAATATAGAATTCTTATAAGTATAACTATAATTAATCCTCATCCAGGAGTAATATCAAGCAAAAATATATAAAAGAATAGAACTATAAACCCTAAGATTATAATCCTAACTATATATATCTTTAGGATTATAATATAACTCTTATAGAATTTCTTATATAAACTTTTTATTCTAGTTAACCTTTATATTTTCTTTTAAAGCAGATTATTCAGATAGAACTATAGAAAATTAAATCCTACTTAGAAAGTAAGAAGAGTATTTGAAGATTAATATAAATTATAAAGAAAGATAGAAAAGAATTAACTCTCTTAAATATTATAATTATCTATTTTATTAAAAGTCCAGATGCTAAGATATATCAGCTAGAGTAGAGTTTATAATCTAAGATAATAACTATCAATAAAAAGGTCACTCTATTTTAGAGAGGAACCAGTTTAGAACCCTAATAATTGCCTAGAGAATAGCTAATTAATCCTTGAAATGCATAAAGTGGTTATTCCCTTTTTAATATACTAGATTTTGATGGTATAGAGTTCGATTCTAGATCTTGCCATTCTTTTTTTTTTTAAAACCTATTTCAATTTTAACCTACAGCCATATAACCCTATGAATATTATACTAAACCATATAAAAATAAACTCTGATTATTAGTTATATTAATATATATTCTCTATTCAAAGAACTACTATAATATATTAATATTAATTCTATTATATGTAGTATAATCGATTTTTTAAATATTAAATATAGAATATTTAGATGGTTTTAGGTTAATTTTATGAATATATATAATCTAAGTGCTAAATATATAATATTAATATCCAGCGTTGATTAATATCTATAAAGATTTTAGAGTTTAGGCTTACTAGACCTCTTAAAGAGCCTTAAGGACCATAACCCTAACAAAACCCCTTAACTAGAGAGGGTATATAAGGAGCTTGTTCTAGTAGTATCTATAACCCCTAGATAGCTTAGTTAATTAGATCAGACTATTTAGGCGTTCTAAAAATGGCGATTCACTCACTCATCAATTAAATTTATAAAAAGCTAATATGTTGAATATAGATACCTCTTTAATAATAGATACCACCTTGGAACCTAAACTATCTGCTTTCGCTGTTCGCTCTGTCTATTAATAGGTTTAGGAATATATAATTAAATTCTACTAGGTCTATAGTTTAGTGAAATCTTTTCCTGCTATTAATAGCTATTAGGCTCGACTTATCAACTTTCTTAAAAAGTTTAAAATACTTGACACCACTATTAATAATCTCTCTCTTACCTCTAATGAATAAGTTAATCTTAAAGGAGATTAAAGCCTAATATAACTGATGTTTAATAGTGCTAAAATCTTACTAATTATAGAACATCTGTCTGATATCCTAGTAATTATAGGGGGGTTAAAGAATGAGTTATAGAATGAAAAAGTAGTTAGGTAGAAGCCTATACACCAAGGACTGTGTGGTATTCTAGGGGGATTATTTATAATCAAGGAATTCCTGTCTCTAATTATAGTTTATAACTAAACTAACTTTACAAAAAGTTAACTTCAAAAAAAAATCACAGTTGAAGTTTTTTTACATTAGATTCCTGATTTATATCAATCTAATCTTGAAGGATAATTAATAATATAGTATAGATCAAGTAAAAAGAAACAATATATTTATTATATTATATATCAAATCTGATATCTAAGTATAATATATAAATATAATATATAAATATAGTATACCAGTATAATATATAAGTCTAATATATAACTATAATATCTAAATATAAGACAGAAATATCATATACAAAAATATACTTATATATTTATACTTAAGAACCATTATATAGCTGATGTATTATCTATATTTTATACCACTTAGGGTCTTCTAATTACATATTAAAAATTCACAGTAAAAAATATAAAAGATAAGTATAGAATATAATAGATTAGAAATTTTTAGCAGGTTATTGATCAGCGAAGAATAAAAGGAAAAAGATACAGGTTTTATAAAGAATAAAGAAGAATCAAGAAGCAAAGATTTTATAAGAATAAAGGAAAATGTTGTTGTCAATTGTATTGTTATATTGTTATTTTGATTGTTATGCTTATTCTTCCAAAATTCATTTTTATCAGGGATTTTACCTATATTTATATTCATTGTTTAGTTATTTTGATTTTAAATCAATATTCTTGATTTCTAATCAATTGCGTAATATTGTATGAATCTAAAACCAATTTTGTTTTATATTATATGATTTCTAAGTATGAAACCGCCTATTGTTTTATATTATATAATTTCTAAATCTAAAACAGGTATCTGTTTTATATTGGTTTTAGTATGGTTTTATATTTATATGGCATTTGTATAGTCTTTTTAAACTTCAAATGAACTCTATTGTAAGGCCTCTGGTTTATCGATTTTGAGTATAGTATCTTTCCTTTCTCTGTGAGCTTTGTTCAAGTATATATGCTTATAGAAATAATTAAAATATAGAATATAGGATCGATTCAATCGAACTATAATAAAAAATATAAAATTTATGTATAGATTATGTATAAGTGTTTTATATAATATTCTACATGCCTATTATATAAATTTCTATATTAAGAATGTTAAGATACATTCATATATATATACTATTCTTAAAGTATTTAAGTATCTTGTCGTAGCTTAATAATACTCTAATAAATATAATATATAAATACAGTTCAAATCTCTACAATCAGCTAGATTCTATTATTATTACTGTGACGGTCGTAGGCCTCGCGAGTTGACAGCGGCCCCATCCCGGCGCCGTCACGCAGCCTACGAACCCTAACCCTAACTACCATTCACAACGGGATATCTCTTTGTTGTCATGCCTTCCTGATTAGGCACCACCATTAAGGCCTACAGAGTATAAAAAGAGCTATAGCAAGCGCTGCTTAGAGTCTTCCTTCTTCTTCCTTCTTGTATGCTTAGTTTTGTATTGATAGTGCTACTCTAGAGCTTAGGAATAAGCAAGTGTCATATTAAACTAAGTATCCCCTTTTTCTTTACTTTTTATCATTATCTAACTGAAGCCTGAATCCCTAAAGCCATTATTATAACATATATAGATAAGGCTAGTCATCCTTTTTTTATCACTTTTTATTAAACCCTATTAAATTTTATCAAGGATAAAGATCAAGATAGTTAGACTAATTATTCTTAATAGCTAGAAGGATAATAGTACTACATAAGAACCTACCTATAAATAGAGTGAGCCCATTAAGAGCTATTAGATAAGTAAATGTAAAGAGCAGTAACTTATATTCAATCCTAAAGACCTGGTATAGTTAAAGGACTTAGAAGTTAATAATCAAGTGGAGGATTTTAACCTATAAGACTTTATTAAGTTAGCTAGATATAATCCTAGGATACTATATAAGGTTATAGTAGAACACTAAACCAATAAATTAGATAATTTCTAATATTCTATTAATAAGTTAAAGAAATTATATAAATAGAAGGTATAGACTAAAGATAAAGTATTAATCCTGCTTATTAATAAGTAAGATAAGCTATGATAGGCGCTTAAGTATATAATAATCTAGTTTACTAATATAAGTAGTTCTAGAATAATAGTAATAAGCAGCAAAAAACTAAAGATTTCTAATAGTAAGAAGTTACAGGATAGTTAGAATCTATAATATAAATTATAAAAGATTGATATATAAGAAAAGTTATATATCTTAGCATACCAGTATAACACGCTAGAGTTACGAATCCTCTATATCAAATCTATATGTAAAAGCAAGGTAGCTAACCACCTTATGGCATGTATATAGGACAACACCATTAATCCCTACCTCAATTCTAATGATATATTTGAACACCTAGATACAGTTTATCTAGACATAAACTGTAAGATCAACGCTAAGACTAAATTCTATAAACTTAAGTAGAAGATAATATATTTCCAAACCTTCCTTTCAAAGTTCAACTTGCTCACTTTAGACGCTAAGAAAGCTTACACTAAATAGAAGAAAGAGCTCTATTATAAGCTTAATCCTAAGATAAAGCGCACTATGATATATAAAGTAAATAACCCTACCTATAAGTATAATAAGTTTATCTATACTTATAATCTTATCACTAACCAGTTAGAGCAAATTATAAAGGAGGAGAAGAGTGTAGCTAAGGATAATAAGGGTAGTTAGGCTATAAAGGATAATAAGGCTAATAAGCTACTAGGTAGAGAGAGTATATAAGCTAACTATGACGCTACTACTCCTTAGACTCTTAAAGTTCTACTCTCTAAGGAAGAGCTTAACAAGTTAAAGGAGAATTATCTATATTTTAATTACAAGTAGCTAGGATATCTTAACTATAACTGCTCCTTACAGAAGAAAGCCACTATAGAGGTTAAGATTGTAGAGGAAGCATAAGCACCTATAGATCTAAAAAATAATAAGGCCTAGGGGAAGTCTCCTTCTTAGGCTAAAAGAGTGTTGATTGCTAGGCTTTAGATTTGACTAGATTGTTAGAGAATAATAAGGAAAGTTTTACTATATTAATCTAATTAGCAAAGAATTTACTATTAATTGTATCTAGAGCACTAGTTAATACTAGAGTAAATAGGTTAGTATTTATTAATACTCATTTAGCTAGACTGCTAGTAAAGCATTTCTAGGCCTTGTTAGTTATCTTGGATAATCTGCTAAAGGTTAAGGCCTTTAATAGTGCTAAGAGATAACTAATTAGATAGGCTTTTATCCTTTATCTCCTAGTAGATAGATGCTAGCAGATAGATATGCTATTTCTAATCACTAATCTTAAGAAATATAAGGTGATATTAAAAAAAAAGTGGTTAGTGGAGAATAGAGTACTACCTAACTGCTTTTGCTAATATCTTATCTAGCTAGAAGAATAATCACTGAAAGAGGAGCTTATGAGTAAGCACTTTATAGTAATGCCACAGATAATTCTATAAAAGCAGATTACCAATCAAGTGCATTAGGAGGATATTGCTAGATGGGACTAGCTTTAGGAAATAGAGCCATCATATCACTGCCCCTATACTCAGGAGTTAGAGCTACCAACGCCTACTGCTTATAGCCATAACTACAAGCAGAGTCATAAGGCCTCATTGGCCTATATAGATTAAGAATTGCACAAAGCTCACGTTCAATTTATTAAACTAGAGCGAGAGCAGGAACCAGCCCTCTAGCTACTAAAGAGGGACAGGTGGAAGAGTATAAAGAAAGCTGCTAAGCTAGATATTATAATAATAAGTGCTCTTAGCTTCTCTTGGTATACTTATTAATAAGGTGTTGAGCTCTGTATGATTAGCCTCTATAAGATTAATAAGAGAATTGAAGAATTAAAAAACCTAGTAGATTCTAAAGATCTAGAGATTAAAGAAATCAAGAAGTAGTTGTTAAAGTACTATTAGGAATATATAGATATGTTCTAGAAGTCCAAGTTAGATGAACTATTACTCTACAAATTGTACAATCACAAGATTGAGCTAGTTAGAGAGAAGGATCTAGGGTATAGCCCTATCTATTGCCTAGGCTGAGAAGAGTTAGAAGCCGTGAAAAAATATATTATTAATAATTTAAATAAAGGATTTATTGTAGTCAGTCAAGCACTATTTACCTCTCCAATCCTTATAGTAAAGAAGCTAGGAGGTGGCCTCTATTTTTATATTGATTACTATAAGCTTAACTCTATTATAAAGAAGGACTAATATCTATTACTATTGATTGATAAAGTGTTTAAGAGACTAAGTAAAGCCTGTATATTTATAAAGCTTGATATATAGTAGGGTTTCTACTGAATCTGTATGCACTAGGAATCAGAGGATCTAATAATATTCTAGTGCTAGTACAGCATCTTTAAGTATAAAGTTATGCCTTTTAGAGTCACTAATAGACCAGCGACTTTTTAATGGCTAATTAATAATATCTTTATGGACTGCCTTGATGATTTTCTAATTATATTTGTTAATAACCTGTTGATCTATAGTGACAATAAACTAGAGTATGAGGCTTATGTAAAGAAGGTCTTAGAATAGTTGTGTGAAGTAGGCCTCTAGATGGCCATCTACAAATGTGAGTTTCACGTCACCACGACCAAATATTTGGGATTTATTATTACGCTAGATAGAATTAAGGTAGACCCCTCTAAGATCAAGGCTATAGTCATATGGTCTGTCCCTACTACTATTTAAGGAGTGTAGTTATTCCTTAGGTTTTATAACTTCTATAAGAAGTTTATAAAAGCCTATAATCAAATAGCAGCACTATTATACCAATTAATGTAGATAGATGTACTATTTATGTGGGGCTCTGCTTGTCAGGAAGCTTTTGATTAATTAAAGATAATGCTTGTTAGCGCGCTGGTTTTATCTCACTACCAGCTGGAGCTTCCTATATGTATAGAAACTGATGCTTTAGATAGTATAATTACTAGAGTATTAACTTAGTTGTAAGAAGATAGTAAATGGCATCCTATGATTTATTATTTATATATAATAAATTTAATAGAGTTCAACTATGTTATCTATGATAAGGAGATGTTGGCTATTATTAGAGTGCTAGAGAAATAGAGACTAGAGCTGGTTAAGCTATAGTGTGAGGATTAATTTAAGATTCTTTCTGACTATAGGGCTCTGGAGTATTTTATAACTATGAAAAAGCTTAATGCTTATTAGGCTAGGTGGTATAAGTTCCTTTATGACTACTACTTTATCCTTAAGTATTATCCTAGGAAAGCAAATGTCCTAGCGGATATATTAATCTACTGTGAGGATGCTATTATAAAGAGAGACCTAGACTATTAAAATTAAATACTACTTCTACTAGATATCCTGGATCTCTAGATTATTAAGGAGTTAAAGCAAGTAGAGATGTTAGTAATTTATAGATTTATTAATATTATAGCAAGACTGATATAAGCTAACTAGGAAGCAGCTAGAATAGAGTATTACTATAATTAGCTAAGATCTGATTCAAAGTAGAGTATAATAGAAGACTAGCTCTTTTATAATAATTAACTGTATATCCTAGATAATAGTAATCTCTAAGTAAGATTATTAGATAAGATTTACTATCAACTATCTATAGCTTATCTAGGAAAAACTAAGATAAGAATCCTTATCAAGGAGCGCTTCTACTGGGAGACCTAGAGCAAGGATATTAATTAATATATTAATAACTATATAACTTATAAGAGGACTAATATAAGATATGATCTATCTCTAGGCCTATTATAGCTTTTATCTATATCATCTCATCCTTAACAACATATTTCTATAGACTTTATAATATATCCTACTAATAAGAATAATTATAATATAGTCTTTATAGTAGTTGATCACTTTAGCAAGATCTCTATATCTATTCCATATTATAAGATGGTTATGGTATGGGACCTTATAGCACTCTAGGTAAAGCATTTGTATTGATATATAGGAGCACTAGATACTATTATATTAGATTAAGGCCTATAGTTTGTTTCTAAATTTTGGAAAGAGGTCTACTAGATACTAGGTATTATAATAGTACTATTAACAGTAGACTATGCATAAATAGATAGATAGATTGAGATAGTAAATTAGTATCTCTCACAGCAACTTTACCCCTATGTCAATTACTTCTAGGATGACTAGTTTGATTAGCTTCTAGTCATTGATTTCATAGTATCTATACTTCCGCAAGAGACGACAGGCCTATCCCTATTTATAATTAAGAAAGGCTTTCAACTGTATGTGTTATTTGATTGGAAGGAGCTAGAGTTGGCCCAGTACCTTACCACTAATGAGCAAGAAGGATATACTTGGGTTAGCTGTATATACAAGATCTAGGAGTTTGTCAAAGATAATATTTTATTATTATAATAGTAATAAAAGACGCAGGCGGATAGACACCAGAGAGAAGTGGATTTTGATATTAAAGATAAGGTTTTTATTACGAATTAGAATTAGAATATAGGCTATCCTAGTTAGAAGCTCAACCATTAAGTAGTTAGCCCCTTCACTATCACCACCAAGGTTGGATATTCTTTTAAGCTAGACCTACCTCCTAGATTAAATGTACACCTAGTATTCTCTCTAGATAAGCTCTGCCTCACATCTTATACAGAGCCTCTGCCTGGCTAGATACTCAATCTATTACTATTAGTGATTGTTGATAGAGAGCAGGAATAGGAGGTAGATAAGATTTTAGATTCTTATACCTATTAGAAGAAGCTGTACTACTATATATAATAGCTAGGTCATAATCTAGACCCTATATGGTATCCTACTAAGAATTTTAAGCATATGCTAGAATAGCTCTATAACTTCTATAATAAGTATCTAAGTAAGGACAGACCTCTACCCTTATTATAGCAGTAGCTTTGCAAAGAAAGTATATCAGACACTTAAGGGCAAGCACCTATTAAGAGAGAGGGGTAATATAATAGTTATAGGCCTTACAAGTTAACAGCAGCTCTATCCCAATACTGTCACATAGCCTACAAACCCTAACCTTAACTACTGTTTATGACAGGATATCCCTTTGTTGTTGTGCCTTCCTGATTAGGCACCGCCATTGAGGCCTGCGGAGTATAAAGAGAGCTGTAGCAAGCGCTGCTCAGAGTCTTCCTTCTTCTTCCTTCTTGTATGCTTAGTTTTACGTTGACAGCGCTGCCCTAGAGCTTAGGAACAAGCAAGTGTCACACCTGCAACCTTTTTGTCTGATTTATAAGAACTTACTACTGTCTTTATTAGTAATATATTAAATGGTATTAGGGTGGGATTATAGTATTAACAGCTAATATATTTTCATTTGCTGAAATGGTTAAGAATTATTGAAGGCGGATGATCTTTAGGTGGTGGTAGGTTGGAATATAAATAATTAACAAACCTTTCTTGTGATATTAGTGGGTCTATTATTAGTTACTACTGTAGCTTAAATGTTAGACTGTTCCTTCTTCCAAGTATAGCGTGTGACTAACCTCTTTATACAGTTGTTTGCAAAAACGGTGCACGATTTTTCTCTGTTCAAATGTTTGGGATGTTTCACGCTAACCTTGATCAGGGAAAGTTCCAGATTAATAATATTCCAAAAGTTTCATGTAACTGTAAATTACAATAAGATAACATGACGTCACTTGAAACTCCAATACATGGGTGAACTGAATGTTATTATTATCTAATGAGGCTTGACGTCCATAGCTAACTATCCTCCGTCCCTTCTCAAACCATATAGAGGTCGGTCATTATGATTGGTCTGTTTAGATAAGCAAAATAGGCCTCATACTTCATTCCTTAACGTTCGTCGAATCCTTGCCCGATGAGTCCAGCAATTTAAGATCTCCAACTGGAGGATCCACAGTCCACAATGTCCTTAAGTACCCAATTGGGCCTTCAAATTCAAAGGCTTCATAGGGAGAATAACGAATCTTGATTACCCAATTTGGCCCACAAAGGTACCAGGGTGCTTTCAGTGATCCCTGATACGCATCATCTACAAGACGCCGGAATTCGTCATCCCCAACACGAAGTCCAATATAGGTATGAACTTCAAAGACGTGCTCCCTATACCAAATATCCCGGCGAGGAAATGGGCGTCGAAAATTCTCATAAAAATTCGGTTCGTCCGGCTCTACCCGCATCTGACCGTTGCATTCAGGATGATACAGGCCCACACTGTTAAAAAAGCCCGTTGCGGCGTTCGGCCCTGTCACGTTGATCATGATTCGTGAATAGTGGAAGCGATAGAAAACATCAGTCGCTTCGTGGTAGATTTGGCGATTCACAAAAAGAAGTTGTAGGCCGAAGTTATATTCCATTGCGGACGTACATGGGCTACTCGCAAACTGTCTTCCATAGTAATCGTCGAAATAAAAGTGATAGATAAGATCGCGAAGTTCTCTTGGGAGTGTCAGGAGTGGGGAAACCTCATTAGGTATAAGGTTACTGATAATCTGCGCCCACAAGTACTGAGGCCACGATCGTCTTTGGTATGGCATTGCTGATATGGCGTTCTATACTGGAGATATCCGTTTTGTCAAAGCGGGGCTGACATCAAGACTGAAGTGAGAGTATTGGGCACTAAATTTTATTGATAGATTTGATTTGAAAGTGTCTAAAGTACAATCAACCACGCTAAACATGTGACCCTGACGGACCCACATAATACGCCAAGCATTGTGCTGATTGGCTCTGTCTGCAGATAGGGTAATAATTTTTATTTTTCTTACTTGGGTCAATGGCGTAGTGAACGTATCGCGCACCGGAGCGGGATTACTATGTGTTTGAACTATTTGATCGGGTTTAGGGCTCTTCTCAAAAACCGCGTTGTAGCCAGAGATAACTTGGAAATCTTCCACAAACAGGGGGGTGAAGATTGGTATCGCGCACAGGTTCGCTGACGACATCCCGTTGTGGCTTGAGGATCGGGAGAGTAGGAACGATACTTAGAACATTACAGTACAGTAACAGTAAGAAACAATATATTGGTTACTCAAGCTCCATCTTTGGTTTGCTAGTCCTAAAAGATAAGCCTCCTAAACTCATACCACCACGACGACCCATTCCCAATACTAAACTCCCACCCCAACCGTCGATGCGGAAGAAACGTGAATAGTTGCTATGTTAACGCTATGCATTTTAAGAGGCAATTTGCATTGTCTGCCGTCGCAGGAACAATTGTGCCCAAAGAAATAATAAGGATCTCAGCACTATAACCCAGTGTAGCATTTCTCACGTCTAAGCTCGTACCTAAAGGCAAATTTCTCTTCCTCTAATAGAGGCCTATGGTTATAACAATTATCCAGATCCTTATCATAAGAATCAGGATGTAAATGAAATAAGTGACAGTATCTCATTCCCATAATTTTTGTTTTTTAGTGCTAGCTATTCCATGCTATACGAGATGGTGACAGTAATTGAATGTCGATATGTTGCTCAGCCGCATTCAACAACACCGCTCCAGGGGGTAGATCCCTTGACTGTCTGGAGATAAAAACAGTATTGTTACCTCCTGTTATGCTTAAACAAGCAGCCTAGGTTGATGTTGGTATAGTGTTAGCACTATTCCCTAGTGTCTGAGGAATCGCCAGCGGTGAAGATATACAATACCTAACAGGCTTAGAATGAAATATTATCTTTATTTTAAAGCATAGAAAACTCAGACCAGAAAACTCTTTCCTAGTCTTAAATGACTAAAGGAGAGTCATATGATCAGTGATTACACTTTGCTGATACTCCTCTAATACTCAAATATATCTATTGTCATGACATGCTCTAAATATGATATAATAATATGTAAGATTCACAATAAACTATTTAAAAAAACCTTTTTCCTTTTAGTATGTTGGATAGTACTGCAAAGAGAAATGTACTTACTCTTGATTTTTACGTTAGCTCGATCCTTCCCAGTACCAACTAGAATGAAGTTGTATGTCTCATAGGCTTGCAAAAATCCTTTTACAAAGTCTATGAGCGATAAGGGTTAATTGATGATATTGGCCTTTACAAGCAACCTGGATAATCCATCTCCATTTATGTACACCTTCACTATGATAGGTAAGCTAGACAAGTGGGGCAGCTTTTTTCTAATATACTCTCATACTGTCTCTCTAAAATCCAAGGCAGCTTGTCGACCTCTATTAACTTTCTGATAGTATTTATCTTTGAACTGTATAAAGTCAGTAACAAAAACCTTGATTAAAAAAAGACCTTTTTACTATATATCTATCACTATTAGCGTCAAGTAGAACTAAAATAAATAAACTAGATTCCTAAAGGTTTATCTATTTAGTACATTATAGTATCAGAATATTGACCAGGGCAGTACTTACAACAGACTTCTATAAAGACTTAAAGCAACCTCTCCATATATTAACTTCTTCTTATGTCACACGCGTGGCAACTTGTTCCCTTTTGAGGTCCTTGGATACATTTTTGTATTCTTTATATAGCTTATCAACCTGAATAGAGAAGGTCTTTATTTGCAAGATTTAGCATGGAATAATGACAAGAATTGGATTTCCTCATATTCAACTCTTTTTGCCTCTCTTCGTTAGCAGCCTAGGACCTCGTGACCCAGTTTGTAAACTCCTTGGCAACATCATCCTCCATAGTGCTATCTTTCTCCGTTCAGGAATATCAAAGCCTTGGACGACTTTTCCTAGGAGGTAAAATGGGACAAATATATAAACAATCTGTTGCTGCCTGATCGTCTGACTCATAGGATGAGTTGTCCTCAGGGACGTTACACAGCATAAGGCAGACTTCCAATCAGAATGCATGATCTCTTACACACTCGCAGTACCTGGGCGTTAACATGGGGTATACGTATCAAGCTCATCTTTGAGCACCAATCGCAGTGGAGAGCCTAAAGCGAGGCGGAAGTCTTGGGCTATTGATAGGGCGGCGAATAAAGTGGAGATTGCACCCTTGGAAAACAAAGTAGGACTATCGTAGTAGTGGCGGCCTAACTATTGTGTTATTCCAAAATAGAAAACATGATCAAGGAAAGGAATTAAAATAAGGAAGGAAAAGTTATCACTAACGTTAGGTCTTGGCACCCCACCCTTCAAGCACGACTAACACTGCATTCGGTCACTCGTTTACCGAATTCGTCCCATATGAAAACAACCATCTCATCAAGAAATAATTGAGGCTTTGCAAGGACATGATCGCAAAGAGCTTTGATCACCACTGGTGTAAGAATTCGTGAGCATCCCTTTTTATTCAGAGGAGCCGACATGGTTCTAAATAAGTGTAAATTAGTCCGGTGCCTGCTTACTATACTTGGATCACATTTAGCAGCATCTATAATCTTGGATATGGTAGGATCATTACTCATCAGCATGCCATGAATAAATTCCCGCGTTAAGAATAGTAGGTTTAGAGCCATCTTAGTAGCAATCAACATTTCTAAAGGCTAATCTACATAATCTTCCAGGAGATCTTCTAGGAAGGTCTTTTTGCATAACCTCATAGAATAAGATGCAGGTATTACCAATACACGTAATTAAAGGCTGTAAGTTATCACATATCTTATACTAGCCGATACAGAAAAGTAAGACAGGAGCTTCAGAATAATTACAAGAATAGTTTAGTGTATCTTAGCTACAGGGGTTACTAAACAATTGAAATGAGTAAAATCGTGCACCGTTTTTGCAAACAACTGTAGCACTCGACAACAAGTGATCAACAAGTACAAGATATTCTAGTCCTCAACCTCACTAGGACTCTCCACTATACTCTCTGAAGGTATCTGTGTTTTTAGGTGATGCCTCTATTCAGGAATCCTGTCTATGAAATTCAGGATAGTTCCGATTTTGTTTCCCTTCTCTGTATAGAAATTGATCAAAAATTGATGATTGGAACTTTTGATGATGAGATCAAGGTCTAGAAGATTCTCAAGAGTTACTTGGCAGATTTGTCGAAAATTAACTTTGTAGTTATCTTCTGTAGTTATTAATTTTAACTACTTGCAGTAATCTCTTATAGCTTATTCCTGTGGCCTAGGAATTGAAATACTTTTGATGGTAGGAGAAGGTCTAGAAGATGATGGAGCTACTATAAGTCCCTGCTATGTCTAAGCTGGTAGAATATTAATGTTTACTAGATAGAGAGACCTATTTACTAGTGAATTAGCTTTCTTGGATTTTCTCCTAGTCTAGCTTTCCTAGATGAGGTTCTAGTGAATATCCTGGGGTATATTATTATAACTCTTAAGTTTGCTATCATTATCTATATAGTTAATGAGTTGTTTGATGTACTGACTGTTTTACTATCTATTTATGTTCTTTCTCTAGCTGTCTAAATGCTGAACGTTTTATTGCTTTGACTAGGCTGTTTAGGCTGTTATGGTGAAGCTAGTAATAGTAATCTGTTATTGTGTGCTGATGATATGTACCTAAATGTGTATTAACTATCTAATTAAGTGGATGGTATTTCTTAATAATTGTGGAGTAGCTAGAGATCCTTTCTGGTCTGGGAACCTTTTTTATATTAGTAATAAATAAAGGAGAAGGCCGATCAAGCTATGTGTTAGAAAAGGTAAGTAATTGTTATATATGGTTGGATTATACTACTATTGTGATTTCTGTAAATGGATATTCTAAGTATGACTAAGCATATCTAATTAGGCTTAAAAAATATGATACTCTTCTTTTGAATGTAAAGTAGTAAACACTTTTTCTATAGCTAATCTATCTTCAATAAGCTAAGATGCTAGGAAAGGAATAGAAAGAACTGTGTTATTATTAAACTTAGAAGATATAATTAGATCTTCCCACTAATCTTTTAAACTAGGTTGGTCCCGAGACCGCTTTTTGTCGCGTAACCTAGATTGTTTGATATTAAATAAGAAACGCCCTTCGTCAAATAAGTCAGAGAAACATTTCCCTCTAATAGCCACTCGCCAATGTGAACGTCGATAGCTGCGCCAGCTGCGATATCCCCCCTCTCTTAGCTTGCATAGCTTTTTCCATTGTCAAGGGAAACGCTGTTTACCTGTATTGTAAAATAAAAGTGTTACAATACTGTCACGCCGAACTTTTAGATTAATATTATTACTGAGCAAACCCTATATATACTAGTGTGTCTCTGATCTGTCTTTAATGTAAAGTAATGTTAACTATGGAGTATTTGATTGTCAAGCTGATTATGCAACTTAACAAGGATCATCTGTATGATATTTATGCGTATAGAGTATAACCAAGCTAGGCAGAAGATATGTGAGTCTGTGATATATATATATAGTACACTGCTTTATGTATTTTTGTCTTAGTCTCTATTCTAATACTCTAAATTACTGTAATATTTATTCTACTTGTTGTAGTTTTAACTCCTAGCTCCTAATTGCTATGCACCTGTTAGACTTCCTGGTCTCTCTAGCCCTTGTTTATACTATTTTTTAGAACAGACTTGGATCTAGATCCTTAAGGATGTTTACCTAGGTTTTGCTTGAATCATGGACGAGTACACCATTCTGGAGCATTGTATTAGGTTGTATCAAGGATGTGGGAGTATATCTATATATTTGATACCTTACAGAATCCCAGGGAATAGGCGATTTGTGGCTTATTAAGATTGATATTGTATCTGATCTAATAATAGTTAGAAGGCTATATTTGATCAAAATAAAGCGCTTTTCAAAAACTATCCCACCCTTGTCTAGTTCTGTATGCTATAATAGGTTTAACTACTCTATAGATATAGTCTATTCGACCCTTTAACCAGGTTCAATAACAGCAACTGGGATGTTATAAAATTCACTTAGTTTAGGAGATATAGTAGACTAGTGGCTAGGTATAATATCTTACTAGCCTTATAGCTAATCTTATAATATTCTAACTGGTAGAAGGATTAAAGGTTTAGGCTTGATATGTTTTAGATCTATCTACTGGAATAAGTTAAAATAGTCTATTATCTCTTTAAGAAGTTGAATCACATCATCATCACGCCTATCTAAGGAAAGTGACTATGCTAATGCCCTTCCAAATAGAATAAGTAACCACTCATACTTTTTCTTTATAAATAATTCCTATCTAGCTTGGAATACTAATTATACAACCTCCTACTGGATAGTCTTCTTCTGGATAAGAGACTGGATAATCTAAAGGAGATGATATATCTTACGTTTGAATTTATATTTATGTATTTAAAGGATTGTTGATCTGATTATTTTTAATTACAATTTTTAATATATATTAAATATAAGTTTGTATGTCTTACTTATTAAATAAATACTTTATAAGTCTAGAGTATTTAGAAGAATTTCCTTAATAAGCTTGGTAGGTAATTTTAGAAGCGATGAAGTGCTGGCTATAATATTAAGAAAGGATGATAAAAAGAAAGTTGAGTTATGTTATGCATCTATGAATAGTGAATGGAGGTTTATATTCTTAGTTAGAGTGGGGCTAAGCTCTCCTAATACCCTGTGTAGCTGCGCTATGTTATATACATATTAATGCTTATCTAAGGTTTCGTTAATGGGATGGTATGAAATATTTCAGAGTATTAACTGGTTTATGTGTATTTCAATATACATATGTTACCTCACGTGAGACCTGTACTTTTAAACTGATCTTGGTAAATTCCTACAGGCGGCTGTTCTAAAATGGTATTGAATTTATTGATCCTAGATGTCGCACGTTATGGCCCACTTTTAATTAAGGACTATATATTTTTTAAGGACGCTGTGCTATCATTAGTTTGCGTTGAGCTATGGCATAGCTCAGGGTTACGGCTAACAAAAAGTGTGGGAGCTAGGCCTATTTTGACTAGCAGGTATTATGGCTCAGGGGTAAATAGTATTATAACTTATTATTATTTCTACTCTGTTTATAGTTATTCTTTTGTAAATATTCTTTGTTCAATCTATTCTTTTTATTCTTTACTATGTCTGTATTCTCTAGTAACCATTAATCTTCTAAGTTAGAGGAGTAATTCTTATTTCCATCTTATCTCTGTATTCTTACTAAATAGTAGGTGATTCTCTGCACTAAGCATAGATCTTACTATACCTACTCCAGCCTTCTTAAACATCTTCTTTAAAGACACTAGATGAAATGACTAGAATAACTTGCTATTGAATAGCATCTTAATTTTGTAGGTATTGCAAATACTATTGAAGATATAGTGTATCTTTCTAATAGTATTACTAAGATTGATGGACTCCTAATTATATTAAGATTTCTCTACTATATAGAAAACTGTGACTATTAATTTTGTAACCCTGACTGTATGTGGCAGCACTATAACCAGGAACATGGCTAGAAAAAGTATAAGGGACTGATGCCCTGGCACTATGTATATCTCCAGACCCTGTTTAAAGAGAAAGAACAGATCCGTTATTTTGCTGTTATTCTTGCTTGTTCTCTTCTAATACTAAATAACCTGTTGGAAACTTCGGCTGTTACCATCAGAGTATAACTAGGATAGTTATATTAATGGAAGAAGTTAATATATTCTGATGTATAAAAAGCTATATAAGTGTAAAGTTTTAAGGAAATGAGGGCAAACTAAATATCCTATTCGATAGAAGAACATATACTTAAGTTATCATAGTTAATTAAAGATAGTAAAGAAAAACTAGATATATAGTAAAGGAGTGTCCTTATATATCCTATCACTTATTTTTTCTATCATACTATCTAGTATACTTAGTATCTTTTCCATCATACCTACTGGTCTAACTGGTAATATTCCTATTATACCCATATCCTAACTGGTATGATACCCTAACCCTAAGGTTATAGATAATCCTTTGTTCCATCGTGTATTAGTTTCTATAAGAGCTAGTCTAATCTATTAGCTGTGATATTATAGTTCTTCTAATAATTCCCTCTTCTGAAGGCTGGTATCCCAATAGCTTAATAAATAGTCTATATTTCCTATCTGCGTTGTAGATGTGTTCTTATTTTCTAAAATACTTATATTATAGTACTAAGCTAACTATATCATTAAAGAGAAATAAGGCAGCTAAAATTATTAGTCTTATAAATAAAATCAAGAAATTTAGAACAATCCTTCTTCTTCCCTATAATCATTATTGTCAGCTAGATTATATTTATATTAAGACTAAAGATTCAACTTATTACAGTAATTATATTTATATAGGCAACTATTATTATACTGATATAGGTAATTTAGAGATATTATAGAAGTATCTAATCTCAGTACAAGATCAACTAGATACTAATAAAGAGAAAGCTTATAAGGAGATAGCTAGGATAATAGCTAAACTTTCTTATCTATAAAAACAAAAGAAATTACTTTAAAAATATACTGGGCAATTCCTTCAAATAAATATAAAAGATGTTAAGGAACTAGAAAGGTTAGAGAAAGAGGAAGAAAGAAAGGTGGCAGAAGAGTATATAAAATAAAAGGCAGAGTATAAAGAATAAGAGTTAATTATAGTAATACTTAATTCTAGCAATACTAATAGCCTAGTCATAGATAATTCTTTCTAGCTTACTACTTTTTCTTCTCTAAACTAATTATTATTTAAAATTCCTAAATCTTATCATAACAATTCAAATTCTTAATAGGTTCCTATAAATCATCTTCTAGTAAGTATCTTTTCTATCTAACTAAGTAGTAGACTTTTCCTAATTCTTACTTTCAGTCTAGGATTCTTTTTACTTTATATTCTTCATCATCTGCTTCATCATTTCCATTTTCTAGGTTTTTTATAGGTTCTAATAGCAAAATATAAAATATCAGGTGTATACACATTCTTATTAGTAGCTAGAGTTAATAGTTATTATTTTCAAGTTTCTTCACAATTCTAAATAGTCTATATTTAACTGCATCAAATTTATTACTTAGTCATTTACTTTTAATATTAAAAGTTTTTAAATCTAACATTCATCATAGGAGGTAAACTCTCTCTCTTTTTTATAAGATTAACACGTCCTTACGTTTCATATTATAATATCACTTTATTTTCTATTCTACCCATTGAATATCTTTAGACATTATTATATACATCTATTGCATATATACTACCTATAGTATTACTTCATTAGAGCTTCTATCTGATGATATAGAAGTCTATAACATTTATAGGTATCTCCCTAGATTAGTAAAGTGCGGTATTTCTCCTATCAAGGTACTTTTCGCGTTATTCAATGCAAATTGAGCCAATGGTAGTATTTCTACCTAATTATCTTAGTTCCAATCTAAATAGTGTCATAAATATTATTCAATAGTTTATATTATTCTTTTGGTTAGTCTATCTGTCTATTAGTAATTTGCTATTAATAGGCTATATTCAATTCTACATGCCTTGGTGATTATTTACTAATATCTTGATCTAAATAACTTATCTTAATCCAAAATAATCTTAGTTAGTAATCTAGTCTAACTAAATACTTCTTATAGCATAAGTATTATACATTATTCTGCTATTAATTCTTTTAGTATTAGTTATATAATAATATACTTTGTTAATCTATTAATAATAACTATTATATTGGTATACTATAGTTCTATAATTAGATCTTTAGATCTTAGTAGTCCTTATATAAAATCAACTGTAATATTTTCCCATAGTTTTTCTAGTATCTCTAGTAATTGCATTTTTCCATATGATTAATGGTTGATTGGTTTATTCTAATTATAACTATTATATTGACTAATATATTCAGATATATACTTTCTCATCATTAGAAAATAATATCGTCGCTATATTTTTTCGATTATCTTATCGATTCCTTGGTGTCCTTATAATAGAGAATCATGGTATTCCTTAATAATTTCCTTGACCATTTCCTTAGATACTAGTATTGATCCACTCCATTATGCTAGTCCCTTCTATTCAGTTGCTTCTTTGTTTATAATTTTCATCATAATTATTTTATCCCTTTTTATTGCTTCTATCATTCACTAATAAAATCCTATTTTATTAATAGTGATTATAGCAGTAAGTACTACTTTAGTATTATAGTATATTCCATCTTTATCTTTTCTTAATATATTAGTTTTTGGTTGCTTAAGGCCTATAGTATAATTAAGTCTTCTACTAAGAGTATCTGTAATAATATTTTCTTTTCCTTTAATATATTTAATTCAAAACTTGAACTTTAATAAATATTCTACCTATCATATTTGTCATCCAACTAACTCTTTTATTATTGTAAAGTATTTGAGATTATAATAGTCACTTCTTATAATTATTTCTTCCTTAACTCCTTATAGATAGTGTCTCCATTGCTTGAATGCTTCGACTATTGTAAGTAGTTCTCTGTTGTGAATATCATAGTGTCTTTCTGTTGTGGTGAACTTTCTTAAATAGAAGGCAATAATCTATATAATGCTGTTATCTTTTATTTATTCAAGTATAATTCCTAATGTGTATCCTGATGTATCTGGTTGAATAATTTTTTACTTGTCTAGGTTATTTAGTATAAGTATTAGTGTATTTTTAACTAATTCTTTGATATAGTTAAATGCTTACTCTCTTTCTTCTATCTATTTAAATCTAAGATCTTTTTTAAGTAGGTCAGTTAATGGTTAGGCAATCACAGAGTAATTCTATAAATATTATTGAATATATCTGCTTGCTCCTAGGAATCCTTAGACTCCTTTCACATCTATTGGTGTAGGCCAATTCATAATTATATCTATTTTCTCTAGCTAGATCTTCAATCCTTCTAGTGTATAAATTATTCCTAAATAGTTGACTATAGTAGTATCAAATTCACATTTCTTAATCTTAAGGATTAATCCTACTTTTATAAGTTTAGTCATTACTGCTTATATATAGCCATCATATTCTTCAACATTCTTAGAGTAGACAATAATATCATCAAAGTATACTGCAATGAATTTATTAAGAAACTTGATCAACATATACGTCATAAATCTCACAAATTCTACAGGAAGTCATTTTAAACCTATTAGTATAACTACCCATTCAAATAATCCCATATCCATTAGGAATGCTATTTTCCAAATATCTTCCTCAGCAGTCCTAAGGTTGTAATAACCCCATTGAATATTAAAGACAGTCATAATCTTTACTCCTTACAAGAGATCTCTCTTTTGTTCCTGATGTGGTGCTTTATTTATATTATCAATCATTCCATTATTCAATACTCAGTAATTAATAACCATTTGTTCTATTCCATCTTTTTTAGGCACAAACATTAATCTACTCAATACTAGTCCTCATCCTTCGCATATATATCCTACAGCTAAAAATTCTCTGACGAATTTGTTTTCTAATTCCAGCTAGTCTTTCAATTTATACTATTACTTAACTGATAGTAATATAAATCCTAGTTTCAAAGGTATCCATACTTCATATTCCTTTTCATAGTTTAGTAATCAGTATTCTTTTTTCACAAATAGTTCAATAAAGTCGTAGTATTTTTTAGGTAACTTCACAAGTACCTCTTTCAATTCTTATTTATATAGTTCCTTAGGTTTCAGTCGTGTCATGACTTGTTATTCTAGCTATTTCTAGTTTATTTCTTCAAGTCATATTCATTTTATTTCATTTATCTATCTAGTAGATCACATCACCTTATACACCTCTAGTTCACCTAAGCTGGTATTCATCTTCAGCCCTACTTATAGAAGGTTATTCCCTAATCCTTCCTATAAGCTCGTAATTTCTTCATATTCTCCTAATTTGGTTCATAGGATTTAGTTATCAATCAAGACTATTCTAGTTATCCAATCGATAACTAGGTTCTATTATTATAACCATAGCATTCCTAGCACTACATCATATCCAGTCATTATTATAACATCAAATAAAAGAGTTATAACATAAGATCCAGACTTCAATAGTAGCGGTTCTATCTTTATCCAGTGTCCTTACATCACAGGCTTTCCATCAATTCCTACAATACTAACCCATTGCATTATTTTATACTATTTGATTCATAGCTTTATTATAACTTCAAGGCTCATATAGTTGCCAGTAGCTCCTAAATTAAATAAGATTCATAATTTCTCATTATTAATTTCTACCAAAATAATAATAGTCTAATATCTTAGGTTAATCATAGTTGCAATTAGGTGTTTCTTCTAATATCAATCTATATAACTCTATACTGCTCAGATGTGTTCTTCCAGATAGTTCTTAAAGAGTCTATTATAATAGTCTTAACAGAACACTACTCGGCATTTGTTTTGGGGTAAGCTTAAATATACTGGATATCTACTTTCTTTATACACGCATTAACATCTTAGGTTTCCCTAGGGGCATGCATATTTCAATCATAAAGCAATGCCTGGTGTTTTTAGAAACTATTAATTAATTTTCTTGTTAAAGTAGTAGAATTTATATCTATCATCATAACAGATTATCTAGTGTACCTTATTATACATATATCCTACTAAATTCAAATAGTACATACAGATGCAGTTTAGTACATGTCCTAATTATCCATTATATAGTCAATATCCATTCAAGTTCGAGATTTGTTTATAAATTATTGCTAGAATCTTGTTACTATATCTATATTTTAGGTATTCTTAATATATCCATTCATAACATTTCTTATATATATCTATATATTCTTTCTAAGTATATTAAGATTCTTCCTAGCAGATTACTTTTACAGGTATATAATTGCATAGGTCATCTCCCTATTTCTATAATTTCTTGATTTCTTCTTTAGTAACCCATATATTATTATAGCTTCAATAGATTTTACATGTTTCCTTATCATATATTATCTTATTAGTATAATCACTTTTCTAGGTATAGCTCAGTTCATTTACAAGATCATTAATCTGTCTCTTAATTCTTTCATAGAAATCTAGGTAGGGTTTCTTTTAATCTCGATACAGGGACAACTAACTTATTGCCTTTTTATCATCTCCTTATAACACTAATTAAGCATAAAACAACTTAATTAGTAAGGAATCTTTATAGTCAGTGCTATTACTACTATCTTCCAGCTCTCTCTTTTTTCTTAATAGCTCGCAGCCTCTGGGCATCTCTTTCATAGATAATCGTTCCTATACCTTATAACTCTAGTTATTCCTCAAAACCATGCAGTAAGTGTCCTCATGCGTGGTCACAGGTGCTTAGGTGGAGGATTCACGATTATCCTTTAGTAGCGTTTTTTCAATTTCTCCTCTGATTAATTTCTGTCTTTATTATATTTAGTGCTGAATTTATTCTTTGGGTTAGGGTTAGGGTTAGGGTTAGGGTTAGGGTTAGGGTTAGGGTTAGGGTTAGGGTTAGGGTTAGGGTTAGGGTTA